>VZRQ01011190.1:264068-282590 GCA_013397975.1 Machaerirhynchus nigripectus
CCGGGCTCCCAAACACGGCAGGGAGAGGCTCCCTCAGAGAGGGAAGGGGCTCGGAGTCCTGGGTTTTCCCCTGAGGCAGCCCAGTAGATGGTGAGGGTCCTTTCTGGTGAGCTAGGGTGTTGATAAGGTCCCAGCGCAACGGCCGCTCTTAGCCTGTCTCCCCACTGATGTCAAGAGTGAGAGAGATCTAGAAGCTGCGCAGTTTTCCCCAGCCCAAATCTCGTGGTGTCCCCGCCCTTCCCAAGACAGTGCCCCTCAGTTACGGTAGTGCAGCCAGCTGCACTCCTTCGCCTTCTCCTTGGCAGAGTCTTTTGTCTCTCTTAAGTACCAGTCGTTATTGTCTCTTAGCAAAAAATGGGAGAAAATTCCCTGAGAAAAAGAAACAAAAGGAAAAATCCTAACCCCCAACAACAACAAATGACAGCAGAAAGAAGTGTAATAATCGAACCTCATAACTTGCCGATGGGATCACAATTCCATGGGCATCGCTCCAGGGGAATCCAGCCTGCATACCTGTGCAAAGCAGGGGATCAAAGCTGGGTGTCCCAGACAACTGGGTGTGCCAAGGGAAGGATGTGAGCACTAAAGCCATGTGGAGAGGAAGGAGTTGGGGAGGACAAGGTGTCAGACACTCCAAAAGGGTGCAAAAGGGACTGGTCATGGGTAAAGTGGAACCGGTCAGTGAGCTTGTTCAAGCCAGCCAAACTCCAGGCAGGAGTATCAGGCAGGCAGAGGGTCCACGCTGGTATCTGCAAAGCCACCTGGCAGCAGCTGCCCTTGCAGCCTGCTTTATTTGTGCTCAAGTGGTGCTTTCCAGAGTGATGTGACAAAGCAGAGTGGAACCCCCATGTTCCCTGTGAGTGGGGATAAGGCCATTGTCCCTGGACACATGAACAGCCTGGAGAACAGAGAGGTGGGATGCAAATCCCAGCACGTGCTGTCCCCCATTTACCAGTTGAGCAATAGTGGTGGCACATGCCCTGCAAACATCTCCACCATGAACCCATGGGCAGCAGGACAAAACTGGACAAACAGCCAGAGCAGAAGCCAGACCTCCCCTCTTCACAGGATGCAGCCTGGACACCCAGCGCATGGCCACGGCTCTGTGGCTGGTGTCCCCAGGTGCCCTCCCGTGGGGCTGGAGGTGCCTGTGGTGCCATGGCCCAGCAGGGCTCTGAGCACCCTGCACAGGGAGGTACGGGCTCCTCCAGCACGCGGCGGCTCTTATCAGCCACCTGCAGCTGGGCCGAGGGAGGGGAGATGCAGCAGACCCTGTGATGTAAACAGCACTGGGCACTGCAGGAACAGGAGGAATTGCCAAATTCAAGTGTTGGATGAGGTCCCACATGGGCTGGCAGCTTCAGGGCATGGGAGGTCATTGCCCAGAGGAGGGGAGGGGGAAGCGCTGTGGGGTAGTCCCCAGACAGACACCCAGCTCTGCTCTCCAGGCCATCCAGCCCCTCTGGACTGAGCCCTGCTTGCTCAAACAAGCTGGAAGTGCTGGGCAAGCCCAGTCCAGTCATGAGCTGATGAGGAGGTCAGAGGAGTGGGGAGCAGACTGAAGACCTTCCAAACCATCCCAAACCTGCTTTTCTGGAGCCAGCCTGCAGGCTGAGCAGGTGAGCACTGGCTGTCTAAAAAGTGCCTGAATACTGTGACCTTTCCATCATTCCTTCTCTGCTTTACCATCTCCAGGCAGTCTTTGAGTCTTGCCGTTCCCAATTTCAGCAGTGAATCCTGTCTCCCCTCCTGTTGATTGACTGTGGATATGCTGGCATCCAGGATGGAGAGAGTAGAGAGTGAGACCCAGGTCGATGAGGTGGAGGAGATGAGTGGAAAAGGTGAGTTTTCAGAAGGGAAGAGGAAGGGGAACTGTCCTCTGTTGAGGAAGAGTTGCATCCTGCTTCTGCTGTGTGAGAACTATTGGAGGTCAAAGCACTGGGGGGCTTGTCCCAGCCTTGGCTTTTCATGGGTTGGGACCTGGTGGCTGCAACACTCCCAGCTGAACTCTTGGTGCTTATCTGTAGACCCAGCTCCGGCACCAAAGGTTCCTGAGCTGATATCCTTGGCCCCCCACACTGCTCACAGAAAGAGATGTGAATTTGGGGCTAGGGGTTATGGGTCTTGGGGTAACGTGGTTGGCAATGGTTTGTGCCCTGACCTGCCTGTTCTGCTCTCGCAGCACCAGAGACACCCAAGCTCAGGTCCAGGTGTCTGCACTGCAGGTGTGCATCCACCCACTCAGGGGCCTCCTCCTCCAGGAAACTGAGGTCCCCTTGGCCAGGATGTGTGCAAGCCCCTGGGGCAGGGACAGTACTGGGGCAGCATGGAGCCAAGGACAGTCCAGCTGGGGGGGGTTTCCCACTGCAGGGAAAAGGAACTCACCCTGTCCTTTCTCTTCCTGGGGTGGATGCTGCCCTGGGGCTGCCTGTTCTGAGTAGCTTCTCCTCCTCTGTCCCCAGCCGATGTGACCCTGGACCCAGACACTGCCAACCCCTTCCTCATCCTGGCCAGTGACCAGCGAGGGGTAGGACGGGGGGACGAGTGGACCTTGCTGCCCAACAACCCCAAGCGGTTCGACACGGAGCCATGTGTGCTGGGCAGCCAGGGTTTTGCTGCGGGGAGACACTGCTGGGAGGTGGAGGTGGCCGAGGCAGGGGAGTGGTGGGCTGTGGGAGTGGCCCAGGAGTCTGTCAGGAGGAAGGGGGTCCTCAACTTCACACCCCAGGAGGGGATCTGGGCTGTGGGGCAGTGGTTTGGACAGTACCATGCTTTCACCGATCCTGACTGGACCCCCCTGCACCTTACCTGCCTCCCCAGAGCCATCCAGGTCTGCCTGGACTTCACAGACAAGCAGGTGACTTTTTCTGATGCTGACAATGAAGCCCCAATCTTTGATTTCTGCCTGGCCTCGTCTCCTGAGGAGAGGCTGCACCTGTGGCTCTGGGTGGGGATGGGCTCGTGGCTCAAGCTGTGCCCCTGACAGGGAGGGAAATGGGGCAGGGGAGAGACTGGGAAGGCAAACATTGTGGGTCTTGGTGCTGGGAACTGGGAGGGTCCTGCGTCCTGCCAGCTTCTCCTCATGTGGGTCCTCTGGCCACCAAGGGGGGGCCTGGCAGGTCATGGAGGTGGATCCACCACAGAGCCTCCTTCATCCCCCCACTCCTCAGCTGGGACTGCAGGGACAATGGGGAGCACAGAGACTTGGTGCAGGGAGGAGCTTGGTGCCCGGTGGTCCCATGGCAGGGACCACTATTAAGTGCAGAGCTGCTCTGTGCAAGGCCATGGAAAATAAAGCAGGACCCAGCTCCTCCAAGGGTGCTGGAGTAGTGTCTCTGGGTTTTTTCAATTAAGTTAAAAAAACCCAAACATAGCTGGATACTCATGATAACACTTATCTTCCCCACACATCCAGAGCCTCTCCTTGCCTGACACGTGCACCAAGCACATTTCTTGCAGCAGAGCACTGATAGCAGCTCTAGGGGCAGCCCAGGAAGAAAAGCATGAAGCTGCGTTGTGTCTGAAATCCACAGGAGAGGCAATTCCCACAGATCTGCCATTCTCTGATCTCGCCCCATCAAAGTCCCACCTTACAGGATCCTGCTAAATCCTGTCCTTAGGAGAGAAGGTGGATGTAGGTGTAGGGGAACATTGCCTGGCTCCAGCCTAGATTTCTTCTCCGAACACTTTTCTGGTTGGACCCGCTTTAGTGCCACCTCAGCCGTCATTGTTGTGGTGGCATCTGGGCCCATGCGACAGTACTGGTCTGCCTGCAGCGCTGGGTCAGGCCCATGCATCTGCCCCCAGAGCCCTGCCCTAAGCCTCTTGCACTGTGGTAGCACCAAGACTGGGGAAACCCAAGGATCTCGGCTCCCAGTGAAGAACTTCCTACTCTCCATGGGCAGGAGCCTCTGACACTGTCCTGGTTTTGGCTGGGATAGAGTTAACTTTACTCAGTAGCTGGCACGGTGCTGGGTTTGGGATTTAGGGTGAGAATAATATTGATAGCAACAACCAAACCATCAGTCAGATGGTGTTTACCCTAGTCAAGGACTTTTCAGTGTCTCATGCTCTGCCAGCCAGGAGCTGCACAAGAAGCTGGGGGGGAGCACAGCCAGGACAGCTGACCCAAACTGGCCAGAGGGATATTCCATGCCACAGAACGTCCTGCCCAGTGTGTAAGCTGGGGGAGCTGCCTGGGAGGGGCCGATTGCGGCTGGGAGACAGGCTGGGCACAGATCAGTGGGTGCTGAGCAACTGGGTGTTGGGCATCACTTGTTCCACTTGGGGTTTGTATCTTTTTTCATTACAATTATTATTATAATTGGTATTATTGCATATTACTTTGTTTCCATTATTAAACTGTTTTTATCTCAAATCAAAAGGTTGTTTTCCTTTTCTTCTTCCATCCCCCTTGGAGGGGGGTGTGTGACTGAGTGGCTGTGAAGTGTTAATTTGTCAGCTGGAGTTACACCATGACAGAGGTTCACAGCAGAATGTTGGTGGATGGAGATGGCAGAAGATTTGTTAGTTCTGTATTTTTGTCCTTTGTCATGTGAAACACCCCAAAAGAGTTGTGCTGTGCATTTAGGGACACCTACCTCAATCAAGAAGAAGAAATTCCCTTCTGAAAGCCAGCTCAGTTCCTCAGACTGGAGGGAAGTTGGGTTTTTCAACAGATTGGTGTCCAGGAACCTCTTCACTGGAATTTTATGCTTTAGAGGTGGTAAGTTTTGTGCTTTGGTTTCCTTTTTGATGTGCCCCCCCCCCAAAATTAAATTTTAAAAAACCAGCTCTTTGGGAGCTGAGTTGCATAATTGCAGCATTTGTGTGAGAAATACACAATTCCATGTAGAATTGCACTACAAAGACTCAGGGGAATTTAAATTCAGCTATCGTGTGCTAGAGGTCTCTGTATTCCGATGCCACAACGAGTAGGAAGGCTTAAGGAACACCGTGGTCCTTGAGCAAGGCTGGACCCACACGAGCTTTGAGCGGCGTTCAGGAGACAACTGGGCCGGGAGGTTTGTCCGATACCCAGCGTGGGCACAGCCAGCCCATCACGGCAGTGACCTGCTGCCCCCTCAGCCGGTGCCTGGACACAGGGGCCACAGGGCAGCTCCCAAGCTCCCACAGCCCTCAGTCCAGAGCAGGGAGTGACCAGGCCCCCTGGGACCCTCCTGTTCCCAGTGAGAAAGGCTGCAGCAACGGGCAGTGGAGGCACCTCAATGAACGTGCTCTTCTCAGCACTGGCCTGTCAGACATGCTCCAAACAAAGCCTGCCTGCATTTGGCACGTCAGCCAAGCAGCTGTGACTGAACGCCCTTCCCATTAAACTGTGTTTCTTTTTCCCCAGGTGAGCCCTTTCTCTGGGACTTCTGTTCCTTTTACGCTGTTCTCGCTCTTGCAGATGCCGCTTTTTCTCCCCCCACCCTGTCAGATTGCTGTGTGGCATCACCGTTCTATTTTAAAGGACTGGCTGAGCCAACCATGGCACTCTCTGAACGATTTTTTTCTTTTAATATGAACAAGCCCAGAAAACCCTTGATTTGACAGCTTGGCCAGGAAACTCAGCCAAGGTCTTGCCCAAGGCTAAAGCCTTCTCCAGGACCTTGGAAATGCATCCAACATTGGTGTTGCAGTGCTTTGAGGCACTTTAAACGGGCAGCTTCACAATTTCCAACCCTCTGCTGCAAGAGTGGTGTGACCAGATTTGCAGCGCAGGTCCAGGGCCAGGGGCCAAGGCTGCAGGGGATGTTGGGGCTCCTCACTGCCCCACAGAACAGGGACTGATGGCTGCCCAAGTCTCTGCCCTGAGGTTCCCGGCCCAGCTCTGGGCAGGTATCCTGCCCACAGTTGCCCTGCAGCCCCTGCCATGGTGCTGGCCCTGGATGGCTCTTGGAGCCAGCTGGTAGCGAGCACTCGGAGCAAGGCTCCTGCCCTGCAGCTGCCCGTAGCTCTTGCACACTTGGGCACAGCTCAGACACAGCTCAGACACAGCCTGGACACAGTGCAAACACAGTTAGAAACAGCTTGGACACAGCTCGGACACGGTCAGGCACACCTCGGACACAGTTGGACACAGCTGGACACACCTCGGACACAGTTGGACACAGCTCTGACACAGCTCAGACACAGCTGGACACACCTCAGACACAGCTGGACACACCTCAGACACAGCTCGGACACAGCTCGGACACAGCTGAAAACACATGACCCCAGGTTACCAGGCGAGAGCGTGGGCTCGCAGACATGTCCGGTGTCTCCCACGGCCCTGGAGCGAGGGGCTGGGCTGGAGGGCTGTGGGCAGGCCCGGGTCAGGCAACTCACAGGGGCAGCATCAGGAGCCTCTGGGCTCACCAGGAGCATCATGGGCGGCACCAGGGTCACTCCATGCAGCACCATACACACCCCTGGCCCAGACAGGGCCCAAAGGACTCTCGACTTGGCCCAAACATCGCTGCCTTGCTTGGGCCACGCCAGGCAGGCTTCTATGCACGGACAAAGAAACTGCCCAGAAATGACAAAAGCCCTGGGTTTTGTCCAACTTTGAAACCTTCTGCTGGTGCTCTGGGGGCTGGTCAGGGCAGCTGCCCTGGGCAGGTAGTACCAGTGGTGCTCTCAGGGAGGCAGCCTGGGCTCTGCAGCCCTGGCCCCCTCCAGTAACAACACAACAGCCCAAAGTTTGTCTCACTTTTATTTACATCATTGCACAGCCCATTTCCCCACAACACACTGGAATGTGGTGGGTCAGACACCGACTGCCCACATCCACGAGCTGAACATCTCCTCTGGGAAGGAGGGCAAGACTCAAAGAGTCACTACTGGGTCTTGCAGGGGCACATGCAACAACTCCAATTACTGGCAATGACAGTAAAGCCAAGAATGCTGAGTGCAGCCACGGCCACACAGCAGCACAGGGCCGGGCCCCCACTGCACCAGCCAGGGGCTTCTGGCTTTCACAGTTGCATATTTGGATTGACAGTGGGTTTCCTAACTGGAACACTGGCTCCATTAAGTCCTTACTACCCTGGGGACGTGCTGTGGGAGAGAGCATCCCTCATCACCTGCCAGAACTCGGTGCACTCGGTGCCAAGCTCCTGGGAGGCAGCCAGGGCTGGGAAGGTTAAACCATCCCCCATTTTTCTTCAGTGGTGATGTCCTGGTGACAAGGGGGTTGTTGGGAAGGGGCTGAAGAAAGGGGCACCCAGGACAAGGCACAGAGCAGTGGTGCAGAGCCTGCTGCCATGAAAGAGGTGCGCAGAGCCGGGAGCGCCTGCGTGGGACTGGAGCAGGGACTGTGACTGGGGCTGGGCTGCAGCAGCCTCTCCACCAAGCACACGAGGGGCAGAGTAACCCCTGCATGACTGCGGAAAGGGCAGACACCCGTGGGTATGTGGCAGAAGGGAGGGGACAGTCGGGGGGCTGGCCAAGAGAGGGGAGCAGAGATGTGCAGTCTGGCTGTAGCAGAGGACATTCACCCCGTGGTCACACCAGCCCCCCATGCTTGGAAGAGAGACCAGTTCAGAGCAGCCCTCAGGGCACAGAGCAGCTGCTACAGGATGTGCTGGGGTATCCCCAAGTTGCACCAGAACCCTGGGAGAGGAGATGGAGGAGAGCAGACACAGACCAGGGCTGGAGCAATCCTGTGGGGTGAGACCACACAGGTGAGCACACTGGTCCCTGCTGCTCATGTCACCAGCAACTTCCAGCCCAGGGTGAGGGAACACATAAGGAAACACATCCTGCTTTGCAGCTGGAGATGAGGAGGAGGAGGAAGTGTACATGGTGCTTTGAATTCAGGAAATTACAGATCTCCATCTCGCAGGGCATTGCACTGATCCACTTGCTTTCACCAAAGGGGCAGAGGGACATAGTGTATGACCACCACCACCCACTGCAAGGACACAGGCCCCACAGAGCCTGCCTCGTGCCTGCTCTCTACCCCCACCACCATGGAGCCAGAGCCCAGGCTCCAGCCGAGCAGCTACACACCTCTGGAGCACCCGGCAGGGCACAGCCCGCGCCACTTGGGAGGCTGAGGAAAGCTCTGCACCAGGCACATGCACTGTCTGGGAGGTGAGGAGGTGGCAGAGGCAAGGACCAAAGCCAAACCAGGGAGACTCTTGGCAGGGGGGACGCTCCGAGACAGAGGGCTTTGAGAGCTGCATGTGCTGGAAACGCAGGTGAAAGGAGGAGGAGGAGGAACACCAGCCCCACAGGACAAGGGACCCAGAGCCTGTTCTCTGGGAACCAGCAAACTGGGGGGGTTTCGCTAGAGGACACAACAGGCAGGCAGCGCTACCAGGGATGAACCCAATCCCAGCAGCTCCTCTGGAATGTGCAAATAAAGCGCAGAGACAGCCAAGAGCACCTGTGTCCTGCCAGCGCCGCAGGGCATGGCCTGTCCCCTAAGGTACGTGTGGAACTGATGCTACGGGAGGTCCAGCCTCAAGGTGGTGAAAGGACATCAGCAAACAGAAACTCCAGCTCCCACCTTCTGGGGTCAGGAAAGCTCCTTTCTCAATCTTTTCAAAGCAAAAGGCAGTGGTGGGTTTAGCTAGTACGGAGCCATCACTCCCCACCCTCAGATCATCTACCTTTGCCAGACAGACCAAGAGCTGAGTGCATTCGAGTCCTGGGGATGAACCAGGATCTCAAGGAAAGCATTTTGTGAGATCATGTCTGCACCAGAAAGGATTTTCTCATTCTGAAACTGATTTTGAAATTCTCAAAATTACAGTACTTTACAATACAAAATGTCTCCATTTGATATTACGTCATTTTACTCCTTCTGGGATTATAATTATTAAAAACACTCAACTTTCTAGAAAGGACAGAACACCACAAAATAGACCAAAAGAGTAACGGGAAGGCTGCTGCAGTATATCAAAACCAATTTAGTGCAAAGGAGAAGGGGACTTTCAAGAATGGCTGATGAGAAGTGTTCTTCATACGTTCATTTGGAAAAAAGGCATTGATTTAACCTCTGAATGAGATCAGGCTGCCAGCTTCTATCCTGAAGCTTAGAACATCAACACAAAAGGACTGAAACACAATATGCATGGCCATTAAAAAATAATATTATATATAGATATATATATATAGAGGGAGATGTTTTCCACATATGGTATTTAGTTATAGGAAAGTGTCCCTGCAGATGGGCATTTTCTGCCCTCAGGCTCTTTTGGGCCATTTCATACACAGATGTTGATTATGTGTCTCTTTGCCAAGGTCGAAAGCACGTGCTGAGCGTAGAGTCCCTTTGGGTGGGATGGTTGTTTTGCAGTGCCCCCAGAGCTGCCGTGTTCCCTGGGCCCGCGGGGACACTCGAGCCTCCACCCTGGCCGGCTCAGACGGTGGTCTCATCCGCGGCCTTCTTCATGAGCTTGGCGGAGAGGAGGGAGTGGGGCACGGGGTGAGGGCTGCGCGAGGCCGGGATCATCAGGCGGACTTTCTGGTTGGTCCTGCGCCACTCCGAGTACAGCTGGCAGTGGTAGCGGAACGAGACCTGGCGGGCGAGAACGCAGCGCTGTCACCAAACCCTGCCTCTCGTGCCGGAGGGACAGCCAGCTGCCAGCACCCCTCCGCCTCTGGGCACCCCTCGTGCTGAGGCAAGGGAGTCAGCGCTGAGCCCGACACGGTTTGGGGCACTCCGTGTCCCCAGCCTCTGACCAGCAATCAATCCCTTCCCGGTGACACCAGGCTGAGCAGGGCACAGCCAGAGGGGCCTGCTGGGCAGCACCCGTAGAGTGGGACGGGGTTTGCTCAGCTGGGTTTAGGTCCGGGCTGGGGAAATGTGGTGGGGATGAGCTACAGCTCGCCCCTTCATCCAGCCCCAGGCTGCAGCCAGCACCTTGGGAGGGCAAAACAAGGGTCTGAATCCAACCAGCCTCCTCCCCTCTCACAGATCCCAGGGGACCTTCTTCGCCCTGCGCAAAAACCTTCCCTCCTTGGTCTGCAACAACAGGACAGCAGCTGGACTCATTTTTTTCTGACAACAACGTGGACTGGGAGACTTGTCCACCCGGAGGGGACAGCGGAGGATGCAAAGGCTGGAGGGACCCGGAGCAGCCCAGCAGAGGCAGGAGCTGGCCCTGCAGTTTCAGAGCAGCCCTGCAAGGGGAGCTTCGAGCTCGGCTCAAATACCGAATCCAGTCAGCCACTGATCTAAACCAGGCTTTCTTACAGGAAGCATTTAGCTGGCTATGAGGACATACCAGGAAGTGCATCTGACACGGAAAACTCAGTAAAACTATTACTTCTGGATGGGTCTACGACACATCTTATGAGAAATGAAGCTGTGCCACTGTGGCACTGAGGTAACTGAGCTTACTGGCCTGTGCACACCCCTACTTCCTGTTGCAGAGGGACTGTGGCAATAAGGTTCTTTGCTGAAAACGCATCTCCCAGTCTGCAGAGAATGGGGAGCTAATGGTGGAAACCTCAGGGAAGGCGGCTATAGCCTCTCTCACAACCGTCACGCTTATTACCACCATGAGCCCCCTCCCACATATCAGCCCCTCGTACTGCACAGCCCAGGGTTGAATGAGCTGAATGTGAATAAAGGGGTTTCACCTAATGTCCTCCTCTGCTCAAGGAAAAGTGAAGCACAGCAGAATTAGAGCCATTTTAGTCAGGACTCGCTACTGCACAAACATTTTTCCATTTCCTCCAGGTTTCCAGCTCCTCCCCACCAGTCCTGAGATGGAGAAGATGGAAACACTTCCTCCTCATGTTTCCAATTTTAGCTTGGCTTCCTACAAGGAACAAGCTTCACGCAGGAGCATGCAGCATGGAGACTTCCCTCCACGGCTCCCGTGCAAGGAATGGCTCCAGCTTTGCCCCCAGAGCAGGGGCTGCTGCAGCACTAGCTCATCCTGCCCTGGCTCCCAAGTCTGTGGGGGAGAGTTGTAAGGAGTGCCCAGCCCCAGAGAACGGGGTGCTCTGAGAAACTGGAACACGACATAGCAGGGAAATGGACTGGGGAATTTCTGTTGCCCACAGAACTGCCAGCTTTTTGGGGTCCCACTATTTCTCCTACATCAACTGCACTTCTTCCCTTCCCAAAATGGTGTTTCCCAGCAAGCAGTTGGAAAAGGGCACTGACAGGGCATGAGCACGCACAGGGCTTGGAACAGGAGAGCCAAAATCAAGATCCAAACCCAGAAGTCCACCCAGCAACACAAGACAAAAAAAAAGAATGGGAAATAGAGGGAAGTCCCTGGCCTGGCAGCCCCTGGAGAGAGCAGCCCCGGGGCCCGGGGAAGGGCCAGGCAGCCCCGCTGGGCCTCCGCCTGTGCCAAACCCAAACCCAAACCCAAACCCACATTCACCGTCCTGTTCTTCTCAGCTCCCTGCAAGCTACAAGTTCCTCACCCCCTAATTCAGCACATCCAGAGATGCCAAATGAGGTGTCTGCAGGAAGCTCTTTCCCAGCACCGATCAGTTCAACACCCAGATTGGCTCAAGTGCAGGCTCCTGGCAATCCCCAGTGCCCCCATGCAGCAATGGGCCAGGGCAGGCTGGCTACCAAGCCTTGACTCGGGGCTGACCACACAACCCAGCATCAGAGAAGCCACAGGTTTCCCCAGGGCCAGAGAGTTCCTTGCACACACCTTCTGTGTTACCCACACCTTAAAATACTGCGTAGGAATTTGTTTAGTTGTGGCCAGAGATCCCCAAGGCCAGTCTGCCCCGGCCGGGCATGGCCAGTCTGTGCTGAGCAGCAAAAGCACAGGGGGACACGATGGTAAATTATTTAGGAGTCGAACGTGTTCCAGATTTTACTTTTCCCCTCCACTGCCCAGGTACCAAGTTTGTGTTTCTTCTTGTAGCACAGATGGGCCACTGGCTGACCCAGCCCCAAGCCCTTCCCACCCAGCCCCAGCCCTGGGACATCTGTGCCGGATACCTGACCCTTGGGGAACACTGACAGTCTGGAAAGCAGGTGACCAGGAACCGGTTTTCCATTCTCAGCAACAACTTTGGCAGCTTGCACATGAAGATAACTAAATGGACATTCAAGTGGAAGAGCCCAAGGTGTTCTCACACGGGGAGGCAGAAATAGCAGGCGGCACTGACGAGGCGTGAGCCAGCGCTTGCAGCTCCTGTCGGAGCAGGAGCACGGCCCCGGCGGCCGGCACTTACCAGCGTCCAAAGGACGTAGATGGTGAAAAGTGCTATAGTGAGTGCTATGAGTCCGATGGCCTCCAGCCGGCTGTTGAACTGCAGGTGGTCCTGGGCCCCGCGCAGACACAGCCAGCCCGAGATGGCCGCCAGGGGAGTGATGAACAGGAAACACACCATGTCGCAGAACAGGGTCCTCTTCTCGTTGCGGGGCCCGGGGTCCTTCAGCCACTGCGGAGGGATGGGAGAAGGGGATCAGCCCGTGGCAGGCAGCACGCGGAGCTGGGCAGCTCTGGCCTGCACTGTGCCCTCTGGGGAGGCCTGCCCGACTCACAAACCTGCTCCACAGTGGAACCAGACAGTGTCAAGTCTAGGTTTCACAACTAACAAGGGAAATGGAAGAAACAGCTAAAGAATGTGTCCAGGGGAAGGCAGTCATGAATACAGAAGCTCCTGGGCTCTCCTCTGGAGCAGTGAGGAGCAGGCACTGCAGGGCGGCAGCTCAGTAAAGCCTAGCTTAATATTCATCTGACAGGTCTTGGACTGAGCTTCAACAGAAACAGACCCAGGACTCTGTAACTGGTGAAGGGGCTGTGGGAAACAGGGGCACTAGGATCTGCAGCAAGGCCAAGGTATAAGAGCATCTGCCCCAAACCTAGCCTAGGGTTTCTTTGGGAGAATTACAGCATTTTAGAGTTTCACAGGCAATCTCCAACTGATTCCTTCTTTTGGGAGTCCTGACTTGCTTCCAGCGTGGCTTCATTTTAGATACTTAACTTCAGCAACAGCAACTGTTCTATTTTCCTGCTATTGTGCTATTTTCAGCCTTTCCTTTCCTTTTTTAGAATAGCAAGAAGCTGTGGTTCCTACAGATACCAATTGTTACAGCACATCATTACTGGGATCTGTGTGTGCTGGCCTGCAGATTCTTCCTTCTTCCCTGCACAAAGATGAATGCCTCATTTGGGATTTTTAAATTTTATTTTTAAATAAAACTTGGAGAATATTATTGAAAAGGCACAGGCAGAGCAAGGAAGAGACTGTGGGGGTCTGGGCTGTCAGGCCAGTCCTACTGCCAGACCTGGGGTATGGTACCTGCTTTGGAACAGCCACGGGAAGGGACCCATCTGAGAACACACACAAAGCTCCTTCCCTACTTGGAAACCACCATTTAAGCAGCAATACAGAACTGGTGGTGGCAGGTATGCAAGAAATTAGTGAGACCTCAGGACAGGTGACCTGAGGACATGGCTGGCCAGAGGCACACAGAGAGGGCAGGCCCAGAGGGAAGCAGGGCAGGGGGCACACAGGTGAGTGCAGATTTAACTGCAGCAGGGGTTTTCAGTGAGACAGAGCAGAAGGGTAGGAATGGGACTGGAAGCACAGCCAACTTTTGTGGAAATGGGAAAGACAAGGGGGAGCTGGCAAACCCAGGCATGGAATGGGGGGTAAGCTGGGCTGGTTAGAGCCACAGGAGCAGCAGGTTCTGCAGCACCTGGGACAGGACTCTGAGTTGGCCATGAGTGGAGGAGAGGATGCTGCAGTGGCAGGTATGAGCCTGGCCAGGAATTTCAGCTGGGAGGGTATTTTAGGGATGTGACCTGAATCATCTGAACACTTCTGTGGTAACAGCCAAGGACCTTTCATTGATTCTGAAGCCATTCAGAGCATGACTTGATGGGCAGACAGCCAGAAGAAAACCTCAAAGAATCACGGAATCACTAAGATTGGAAGAGACTTCCAAGACCATCAAGCCTAACCATCAATCCAGCACCTCTTCCAAACCATGTCCTCAAGTCATCCACACATTTTTTGAACACTTCAAGGGATGGTGACTCCACCAGTGTCCTGGCAGGCTGTTCCAATGCCTGACAACCCTTTCCATGAAGAAATTTTCCCAATATCCAACCTAAATCTCTCCTGGCACACCTTGAGATCGTTTCCTCTCATCCTATTCCTTGTTCCCTGGGAGCAGAGCCTGACCACCACCTGGCTGCATCTTCCTGTCAGGGAGTTGTGGAGATCCAGAAGGTCCCCCCCGAACCTCTTTTTCTCCAGGCTGAGCCCCCCCAGCTGCTCCTGTGCTCCAGACCCTTCTCCAGCTCTCTTGCCCTTCTCTGGACACGGTCCAATGCCTCAGTGTCTTCTCTTGGAGTACGGGGCCACTCCAGGATTCGAGGTGGGGCCTCAGCAGTGCCCAGCACAGGGGGGACGGTCACTGCCCTGGTCCTGCTGGCCACACCACTGCTGGTACAGGCCAGGTGCCATTGGCCTCCTTGGCCACCTGGCTCATATTCAGCCACTGCTGACCAGCACCACCGGGTCCTTCTCCACCAGGCAGCTTTCAGAGCAGGCAGAACTGTCTTTTGGACAGGAGCTGGGAGAGGGGAGGCAGACCTGCAGGTCCCCCCTCGCGTGGCTCTGCAGAGGAGATGGGTGTGAGGAGCTGCGGGGGGCAGTGACGACCACACGCAGCGTGAGCAGCCCTGGGAGGAAGGGAGGGTGGGCAGCAACCCCCTGGCACTCACAGGGAAAGCTGCTCCCACACAGCACCTCCTGGGCAGCCCCAGCGCTCAAACCCGGCCACGTGCCAGGCTCTCCCCAGTCCAACCAGGACAGGGCTGCCTGGTGACACAGCACTCAGGTGAGTGCCAAATCACCCCGTCTGGACCAAGCTCCCTCTAGCAGCAAGCCCAGAGCACCCCATTCCCTGCAACAGGACATCTTGGGACACTTTTGACCCTTGTACAATAAGAAGCTCAGGCAGAGAGGTATTTTACTGCATCTTAATTCTATTTATATTCCTTGTGACTTTTGAAACTCCTTCCTCCTCCCCAAGATGTGAGCCAAACCTATAAAGGCAGGAAACAAATTAATTTCCTTTTGAAGTAGTTGATTTACTGTGCCAATATGCACTGACACAGTAAAAAAATGGAACACAATAAGCCACCCTAAGGGCGTAGCATTCATGGCACAGCAACATATTGGTGCATATGGGACTTTAAATAACCTCTGCTAACAATCCATAACGTGGTCAGGCAGATTAAACAATTTTTGTAGGGAAAACGACCAAGTAAGCACAGGAAAGCAACAAAAGCACAACTTGGTCTTCTTCCAGCAGCTTCCATACTGCAATCATGTCTGAGACTGAAGGGAAAGAAGCAGAGGTGGCTGCTTGCTGCCCATTTGGGCTCTGAGCTGAGTCCTAGATCCTGCTTTAAACTACTTCTCTGCTTGTGTGACAGAATCCTGGGTACAACCACATTTCTTTGTCCTCTGGCATGATCCTGAGGCTTTCCCAGATACTGGGATCAGCAGGCTTGTGGAAGGGAGCTCACTTCTTAGAGCCCCAGCAGGGCTATGGGATGATGAGAAACTGACCTTTGGGTGCTGCAGTGCCCATGAAGCTTGGGTGAGCCGAGGTGATGGGAGGCAGGAGAGGAGCAGGCAGTAAAAGGCACCAGGACATCATCAGCTCCTCTGGAAGCCAAGAGCAGAGCTCAAAGCTTATCAGAGCAGTCTCCCAGCCTGCCCATCCCAGCACCTGCTGCTCCACGAATCTCAGGGCTGGGCTGCATTCTGCCCCTCGGGACCAAGGGGAGTGGACAGAAGAGGGACTCTCCCAGCAGCACTCAGCACCTTGCAGTCTGTCTGGGGGCTTATAAATGGGTGTTTTGAAAATCAGCTTTCATGAATTTTTACAGCTGCCTTACCTTGTGTGGCCAAATGTCCACGCCATGAGCTGCTGGCCCATTTCACAAACACATCACACTCAGTGCAGCACAGTACCAGCACTGCAGGCACCAGCACTCTCCAGCCAGCACGTGCTCACATCTCTGCCAGCCTTGCACCTGGGCCACTGGCTCTGGTGGGCACGAGTGAGGACCAGTGTGACCTGCCAGCCTCACCAGCTGACCCTGCCAGAGGTCCCCACGTGCTTCACAGCTACAGCATGATGGCAAGCCACAGCACCACACAAGTATTGGGCTGCATTACAAAACATCCCACTTGCCTTCTGCCCACCAGTCACCCTGTGGCTTCTCAGGTGCCTGTTCATTTTCCTTCCACTGCTGACCTGGTGCCTGGCTGTAAAAGCCAGAAAAAATCACAGGACCTTGATCACAGCAGCACTATTAGCCCTGTCCCTGTCCTGAGAAACATGCTGAATCAAAAAATACAGCTTCAGATGAGGGACTGTCACACCCCTCCTCTGGGCCTGCACCAAAACCTTTCTGCAGGCCATCGGGCTCCATGGGCAGCCCCAGCAGAGTGGTCACCAAGGTGGGAAGGGATGTTTTCTGACAGAGTACCAAGTGTTCAGGAAGCCAAGACCCAGAAGTGTCCCTAGCCCTGCAAGCAAAGCAGTTAAACGCTGCAGCACTAAGCTGCCCCTCCTCATCCTCCTTTTCTTAACTACCTGCCACCGACACTGCACAAACCAAATCTCTCCTGGTACTGGCCTGAAAGCCTTCCCTATGCCCTCAGCTGCTGGGAAGCACAGGGCTCCGGGCTGACCCAGGAGGCTCAGGAGCACTAGAAATGGTGGACCAGAGAGGAACAGACCCAAGCAATGCTGCAGGCCACTGGGACACTTTCCTCCAGAGCAGCACTTCGTCCAGTGCTCCCGTGGTTGGTGTCACCACAGCAGATGTTGCCACACCGCAACATGAGCAAGCACTGCCAGCAGCTGCCCCTCAGGGAATGCCCACTGGTCTCCTGCATCATCACAGCACAGACAGGCATGGACTAACTGGTGAAGATGGACATGTAAGGAAGACACTAGTCCTGGTGAGTGCCAAGAGTGCAGGGATGAAGCCTTTCCCATTTTGGCCCCAAACAGGCCACTGCAGTTTGCAGAGCGGTGCCTGGGACTGCACAGAGAAGCCAAGAGGATCTCATGTTGGATCTGCAAACAGCATCTCCAGACAGCAAACACTAGTAAAGAGAGAAAGGAAAAGATTAGAGGAGTGGGAACTCAGCTGGAACCAAGAGGGATTTGTTTTTCACTAGACCCAGGAGTCTAAAAGAGGTGTGTACTGGGCAAGGAGAGAGATGGGCTGGGGTAGAGGAACACAGATCAGACAACAGTGCAGTGAGTTCAGCAGAAGAGTTCGAGGAAAGCAAAGGGAAAAGTCTGTCTGCAGGGAAGATAAGGCTGGAGGAAGGGTGGGGGAGAGCTTATATCACATCTCAGTTCTTTGAACTGGGGGGGCAGTGAGCGCTGCACTGGGCGCTGCGCCCAGAGGCAAAACTTCTTCCCCTAATAACGTAAGCAGAAGTAACATCCCAATTCCTGCCTGCAAACCTCCCTTTGCGTGTTCCTGGGACATCTCTGCAGCACCTCCCACAGCCACAGAGGTGCAGGAGACTCAGGAGACAAAGCAGAAGGACTGCACGTGGCAGACCCATGGGAGGTCTCCCTTACTCCAGCGTGACCCACAGTCAAGCAACACCTCAGACAATTTCAAATACATTTCTTTCCATGTGACATTGTGTTTGAAAGTTGTACTTTAAAGAGACAAAAAAAATAATCCACTGACCTACATAAAATATCCAGTTTAAGTAAAAGTATTAGCAGTCATTGAAAAGTAATAACCTGTAATCAAAACTGCACCATAAACTCCAAGAAAAACAGGAGGAGAAAAAATTGTCAGGCTCCTGTACAGCACAGCAACCTTGGAGGGGGAACTGTTTTGAGGAGGCAAGGAGCACACAAGAATCACTAAAGCAGCCCATTTATAAATAAAGCTGTTACCACACACATTGCTGGAAAACACCAGCACTGAAGACATGCAAGCAGAATTTTCTTGGGACTCTCTCACAAGACTTGCTTGCAAGAACAGAAATAGGGAAACAAAAGGTGTGGCTGGACTGTTCCAATAGTGACTGGTTCACCAGAGAAATCTTTTTTGGAATTAGTGAGATGTCTTAAATGATGTCTCAGTGATGTCTTAAATGAGTTTTGCCTTAGAGAAGGTATTAAATGCTTGGAGAAGCATTATGAACAAGTCCTGCATGACACTTCTTAGCTTTCACCATGAGGGTATGTTGACTTGCAACCTCCCAGTAATTTTAGCAAAGCCAGAGCCTTGGTCTCTGCACCAGCAGTTTGTGTCCACTCTGAGCAGAGACCTGAAACCTCCTGTCTCCTCTCCCTGGCATTTGCACGATGTGTCAGTGAAAACACACCCTTCCTCTGGAGTATGGAGTGATCTTTGCTGGGACCAAACAGCTGCTGCTCTGACGGCTGCCTGACCCGCAGCCCTGGGACATTTCTGCAGAGACCTGGGCTGGGGCACAGACTGAGCCCCGGCCAGCCCCGCGTCCAGCCAGCCCAGCCCAGCCCCGCGCCCGGCCAGCCCAGCCCAGCCCAGACCCGCGTCCGGCCAGCCC
>VZRQ01011190.1:283094-306018 GCA_013397975.1 Machaerirhynchus nigripectus
CCAGCCCAGCCCAGCCCAGCCCAGCCCAGCCCAGCCCAGCCCCGCGCCCGGCCCACGGAGCCGGGAAAGCAAAGCTGGCTCCCAGCTGGGGCAGACGGCCCAGCACAGGAGTCTCTGGGCTGCCCAGGTGGCCTTTCTCTTCGGCCCACTGAGAAACACTCAGAGGGGACAAAATTAACAACAGCTTGAAGCTAAAACATGTTACAAGTGGTTAATGAAGACAGAAATGAGCGGGTTGGTGCCACAGCAAAGCACACAGAACAAGGCAGCCGTGGGAAGGAAGTACTTTTGCTGGTAACCTGGGAAAGTAAAAATGGGCAGGGATGGGCTCATGTACACCAATACAGACCAAACCACACACCCACTCCCCTGTGTGGGCAGCGGGCTGCAGCCAGGGAGAAGGCCAGGAGCTGTGCAGAAGGGCTCGTGGCTGTAGAAACACAGCCACACTGTCACCTCTGGAAATGCTTTCTGGAAATACACAACACATCCAATACAGTCCCAAATGCCTCTATCCACGCAGCTCTGCCTGAAATCCCAAAGGACAAAGTCTCTCCAGCAGGAAGAGCACTTTGTAAGAGAAGATGGGTTTGTGATGGATTTTGCCCCAGCCCAAAGAGAAGAGTTTATGTGGAAGGGAGAACACTAAGGACAGAGGCAGGAGAGCCAATGTTTTGACTCATACACAAGTTGCCTGTAACACCACTTATCCTGGTTCTCCTACACCCGGGAAGAGGCAGGCTCCTCCAGACAAGCTGACACATCCTAACTTAGCCTTCTAAGGAGGCAGGAATTAATTGATCATAAGAGGCATTCCCTTCTCTGCATACACTGTATAGGACTTTAAAGAACAAGGTCTGGCTGAGGCACATTTAAGGCATGAAACATTAGGACAAATAAACTCAGGCATGCCTAGAGATGTGTGACCACCTGTGGCCTGGGAGAAAGAGCTGTCCAAGCTGCAGCAATCCTTCAGGTCCAAAGGCCTGTGCTCCTCCTTCTAACACGCTCTGGACAGCAAAGGTACAGATACTCCCTTAGGAAGAATCCTGAGCAGTAACTGGGCATTTCCTGTGCATGATATTATTAGAACAAAGAGGAAAGTACCTCCTCCAGGAAAGCTGTGTGTGCTGCAGCTTACACTTCAAACACTTCATCTTAATATCAAATGCCAAAATCTTTCAGGGAACACAGAAAGTATTTTGCCTTTTTTGACTACGCCAGCCACGCTGGCCAGAGGGTAATGGAGTCAGAGCGCTTCCCTGCAAACACACGGAGGCCCCCCAAATTAACACATACAGGAAAATCAAGTACTGGAAAACCATCCCTCTCCAAGGCTTGGCCATTTTGTTCTCTGCTGGGGACGTGCTCCTCACTCAAGAACCCTGGTCCACACCTGTCTTGTGCTGGAGACCACTTCAGAGCCGAGCAGGTGCCATTCTGTCCTCTCACAGCACAGGCAGCAGCATCCTGCACCTCTGGCTACAGAACTCTCCACCCAGGGCTGCAGGTCAATTCTCCATCTCCACCTGCAGGGGTTCAACACATGCTCCCAAAAAGCAGCCAGCCCATTATCTCACAGCCTGACAGATTACTAAAGCCTTTCATGTTTTTTTTAGCTTTTGACCAGCTTCCTAGTTTAAAAATAGCTCAGCTAGGCTGCAGGAGATATTTCCCCCACACCCATGGGCCAGCCTCTGGCTGCCAGAGCTCGCTCTGCCCTCAGAGAACCCTGAACCCTGAGGGTTCAGAGATCAGGCACACTGGGAGTCAACACTGTTACTGTTTTTACATTGAACAGACCACAACAAAGTCAAGGGCTGCTTAAAGAAAACAAAAATACAATTATATTAGCAAATTATCTTTAATCCATACTGGACAAAGTTGACAGCTTTCCTCTGTAAAGGAGGCTGCAAAATTCAGTTACTGTTTGTGAAGTGCTCGGATGTCCCAGCAATAAGCACCCCAGAGACGCTCGTGAGAAAATGAATAGTTTGGTGTTGGTGAGTAGGGACACGAGCACACAGCAGGATTAACAAAGTTAGCCAGTGAGCATCTTCCATCCATGGACTGCATCTGGAAGACACAGCCTGTGACCATGAGGACTGCACTGTAACACAGATAGATAAGAGGCCTGAAGTAAAAACTAAGGCAATTTTGGTCATGGCATTTCCTGACTTCCAAGAAATCAGGAAGTTTACACAGAAGCATTTCAACTTGACCATGTAGCACTCCCAGCACTCACCAAAATGTCTCCTGCAGCCCACAGTCAGCCTCAGGCCCTCTCTTTCTGAAGGACCTTCAAACCTCATGGACAAAGCCAGTTGTTAATGAAGCTGATGGTCCCTTCCCAGGGATCAGCTGTGCTGACCAGTGACCGCCGCAGCCACCATGACCAGCTCCAAGTTTCCCCAGGCTGGAAAGGCAGGACATGGCAGAGCCAACAGCAAGAGCTGCTTTCTCCTCAGAGGCACAACAGCAGCAGGTAGCATGTTACTGAATTCCCTTGTGGCCAGGTGACAGCAAGAGAGCTGGGATGCTTGGACAGCCTTTCACACACGGAACAGACCCTCTCATCAACACCACTGCCATGCAGCATGCTCCCGCACCATTCCTGGTCCTCGTCTCCACCCATTTATCCTCTGCTCTTCATTTCTATTTTGATTTCCCAGCTTTACTTGGTGAGCAGTGGATTTTTTCTTTTTTGCTCCTCAACAGCACACTCACTACAAACATCACTTCCCCCAAAGTTTCAAAACACTCCCCACCCCTCCCCACAACCAAGAGGCAGAGAACTTCCCAGATAAGGTGGCTGGGGGAACAGTGACATTTTTAAATGACTAAGCAGCCTCTTTCCCCAGTCCTCTTCTCAGAAATAGACCAACAACTTGGGGTTGACACTTCCCAAAAGTATTTGGTGAAGAGCTGCAGCCTGGTCTGGTGTGGGGATGAGATTGCACCAGACTGCAGGCAGAGCATTAATGGAAAGTGCCAGCCAGCTGGCCAAGGGGTTATCAGCTCCTTCCACAGGGCTCTGCACTAAGGGCACAGCCTCCACTACCAGCAGGAGCTTCCCAAAGCAGTCACACTCGGCCAGTTGACCTCTAAGTGACCTCTAAGCCCCAGCAAACCTCACGGGGTGAAACGGACTCAGTGTCATTGCCTCTGCCCAGCACAGACTGCAGTGGCGCAGGAGCTCAGAGTGGCTGTAATAGATCCCAAGGGAAATGAGGAACTGAACTCCAGGACGCTTTCCCCAGGCTCCAGGCAAGGATCAGAGGGTTTATAGCACGGTGGAAGCAGTACAACAAAACCAGGTGGTCTTTCCAGCCAGGTGAGGCTTTTTGCTGCAGCAGGAGCCCTGCAGCCGTGCTGTGCCAGGTACAGAGCACCTGTGCTGTGCCGGGCACACAGCACCCGTGCTGTGCCGGGCCCAGGGCACCCGTGCTGTGCCGGGCCCAGGGCACCCGTGCTGTGCCAGGTACAGAGCACCCGTGCTGTGCCGGGCCCAGGGCACCCGTGCTGTGCCAGAGACAGAGCACCCGCGCTGTGCCGGGCACAGAGCACCCGTGCTGTGCCAGGTACAGAGCACCCGTGCTGTGCTGGGCCCAGAGCACCCGCGGTGTGCCGGGCCCAGAGCACACGGGCTGTGCCGGGCACAGAGCATACAGGCTGTGCCGGGCCCAGAGCACCCGTGCTGTGCCAGGCACAGAGCACCCGTGCTGATGAGCTGACCGGCGCTGTGCCCCAGCCCAGCCGAGCGCTGCAGCCCGGCACACGCTGCTGGCACCACACCCCCGGCGCCCCGGGCCCGGGCACAGGCTGCCAGCCCGCGGGAAGGGTGAGCAGCCTGCTACCCTGAGATGTGTTAAACCCGGCTACATGCTGCCTTCCGAGCCATGGAAAACCTTAGTGCCCTGAGCTGCTGGCAAGGGAACTGCTCTGGGGCTGTACCATGAAGGCTCTGCTCTGCACTCTCTCCAGCTACCTGGACACTTTTCATCAGGTGCCTGCCAGCCTCCAGGCTCACAAGGCACTTCAGGCAAGCTGTTCCCCAGCAGACACCACAACGGGGTGGACCATCCCCTTCACTGTGCTCACACACAGTCCCAAAATTCCAGAAGTAACAAATCACTGGAATCCCAAAGCCTTTGCCAGCTGGCAGTAATGGCTCAAGGAGTCTATTCCTCTCTGAAAACACAGTGGCAGTTCTCCTGTGTTTGAGTTCATTAAATGCTGCCCACCCATCACCTCTCAGCACTCACAGTTTCTTTGCTGATCACCATACCCCTGCAAGCTCTAGTCCAGAGGGGCTTTTCACAAATTTCCACAGGAATTAAAACTGATTGTCCTGGGGCGCTTATTCACCCACACTGGAGTACAGACAGGACTTTTCTGTCCCACTCTTCCAGCAAGCTCCTCATGCCAGCTGGAGGCACAGAGTTGGTGTCACAGGAGAAACTCCTCCAATACACACTGGCCTTTGAGCTTTTATTTGAGTGTGCAGTTTTCCAAGCCTATACTTGTTACGAGGTGCTGCAGCATTGTGAAAGATGGCGAAACGCACTCCCACGGTTTTTTCTGGATAGGAACACTCTACCAGCTCTTAAGCTAAAACATCTGTGATTTGCACTCATAACTTGGCCTGCATAAGCCCTAGCAAACTCTGTCCCTGGGCTTGCCTGCACTGTGTCCTCAAAGCCAAGATACAGCCCTTCCTAAATGTTTTAAAGCAGTGTTTTGCAACCTCTGTAACAACCATTTGAGAGCTACTGGCCAGAGCACCATTTTATGTGTTGTACCAGCTAGGACAGAAGCAGTAAGACCACAACAGCAGTATGTTGTACGTTCCAGGTCATACAAACCAATGTGCTAAATACATGGTTTGGGTTAGCACTGTAGGCTAAAGCCTCCCCCTGCCTGGGGCTGTCAAGTCCATGACAGTCAGTCGTAAGTTAAACAGTCATTAAAACTCAATATCCATTTCGCAAACTGAAGCTTGAATTCTTCCCCAACGGGTGGACTCCTTCTCACTCCAAGGTTCCCTGGGAGGAGATGGGAGAGTGAGAAATAGAACTGGGGACTGTGGAAAGGAGGAGGGGGAAAATACTGTTTCCAGAGGGAGGTGGGAAGAAAAAAGAAGCAACCTCTGGAATTGATGAGAATGGAAACAGAGACGTGAAAAGCAACTTAGAATTCCAGTTGTGACTCAGTTTTGACCTAACTGATGGGGCAAGGGGAAGGAGAGAGTGACAAGAGCAGTCACCACTGCAAATCCGAAACAACCCTGCCTCCACACACACTCTGTTGGCAGCCAGTGACAAACCCCCAACAGCCCACAGGTAACATGAGCCTGTTGCTAAGAATCAGCTCCCAGACCTCCCAATCCTCCCACTGCTGATGGCTGCATGAATGTGGGGCTCCCAGAACTGTTAAGTGTAAATACCCAGCTGCAGACTGACGCTTCTCTGCCGTTGCAGTGTGTTGAAGGAACCCCCAAGCCAGGCCAGCAGCACACTGGCACGGGGAGAGCTCACACAATTGCAGACATATTAAACCATCTTCTAAAACAAATCCTTAAGCCTTTTGTATTGTACCTCACTGGTTTACTTATTCCTCTTTTGGGGATGTCCACTTGAACTCTGAGGTCAGACAATGGCCTGGTCCATGCTGCCTTTGTTCCCAAAACAAAAAAACCCGACCCACCAGCCAGAGCCTGGGTTGTATGTTGTACGTTCCAGGTCTGTATGGCTGACAGACTCATCCCCTACAGCCAGTACAGAGAGGAACACAAGGACCAGCTGAGCCCTGTCCTGTTTTCTCCTTCAGCTGGGAGGAGCACAGAGCAGCAGGCAGGAGCACGGCCCAAAGGCTTTGAAGCACACGTCGGTATTAGACATGGGAAGACAGGTCTTTTACAAACAGTATCAGCAATCACTATGTCTCACTTTTCAGAACAGAGCATGACAAGGAAGGCACATACAAGAGAGATGCACTAACACAACAATGTGAGATAAGATTAAAACCAGCAGCAAAAAAAGAATATTTATGAGAACTTCTTATTTCAGTCAGTCATGTTCTGACATCTGCATTTTGATGCTCAGGCATTAAAGCACAGCCACAAGCACAGTGCTCACTGCTGGCAGGTGGCACGTGGGCAGGTCACAGCAGGAGCTGCCCCAAACACTAGTACTGTGTGTCTCCAACTGCATCACTTGGTCTGGTGAGACACTTGATCTCTCCAAATAGATTCTTCTTCCTGAGTACAAAGGTACTGCGAGGAGGAGGAGACAGCAAGAACTACAAGAACAGTAGGGCAATCAGTCATTTTCTCTCAAATGATATGGAAATAAAAATGAAGCAGGAAGAAAATGGTACCTCTGTCAAGGGTCTTGGTCTTCTCTCTACAACAAATTCTGTGTGGCAGAGCTCACAGTAACTTGTGTTGGAGGAGGATAACCATTTTTCCAGGCAGCTCTTGTGCACGGTGCCCAGTGTTCCTGTGCAGTCACATGGGGAAAGCAGTCCCTCCCCATTTCCACCTTCATGACATATTCGACAGATGGGACCATCACTAAAGAGGCAGAACGAGAGACAAACAGAATGAAATCACAGTCAGAGCAGGCAGAACAACACAGCCACAGGGTCTGGTCCCACCAAGCCCAGAAAGGCACATCAACAGCAGGCAGTGTGTGGCACAGCATGCCAGGAGCCTGCTGCAGCAAGAAACCAGTCTGAGGGGACCATGGAGGTGCTCAGGACATTTTAGATCATTTAAAATCTGGAAGACCCATAACAACAAGAGAAGATGGCAGATCAGCCTGGCCAGCTCAGCTGGCCCCAGAAGTGACTGCAGGGCACGGCCCACAGCCCTCAGCTCTGCTCACAGTGGCCAGGGGCTGAGACTGGACCCAGCAACAAACCTGGAGCACTCATGCAAATCCAGAAGCCCGAAGTGAAGCCAAATGACTCACAGTAGTCACAGCATGCCACAGCCACCTGCAGCCACTCAAGAGGTTGGCAATCGGAGTCACATTTACCAGATCACCTACCCACTCTCAGCCCACCTCGGCTCTGCAGCCTGGGCTGAGCAGGAGCTGCACAAGGAACAGCAAAAGCTCAAGATACAACTGCACTGACCCTGGAAGCTCACCTCTCCAAGAGCACCACGTATTTCACAGCAAGCAGGCACCCAGACCGAGGTCTCCAGCATACAAACCCTCTGCCATCACTGCACAGTAACTCTGTGTCCCATGGGCACACCCTCCCCAGAGCAACAGCTGCTCTGCAGCGCTCGGCCTCTCGGTGGCTGCAGAAATGCTTTGGTGCTTCAGCAACAACACCTCCTTGGCCAAGAGTTTCAACTACAGAATGACACAGAACCTCACAGAACCAGAGGTACCCTCCAAAGAAAGTAACAAACACTTTCAGAAACACTTGCAACCTTCCCTGCAGGAGGCCTGCGCTGCTCATCGCACTCAAAACATCCATCTGTTCCTAAGACATTCCTGACACCTTCAGCTGGCACCACTGACCGTGAACAATTAGTGCTACACCTTGCACTAGACCAGCTTGCTCAAAGTTGCAGCCAGCCCGGCCTGGAGCACTTACAGGGATGGGGCATCCCAGCTGGCATCCCAAGGCACAGGTTTCTTAGCAGCCCTGTGCCACATATGCCAGCGCCGTGATGAGGATGTTTGGGGCTCCCTGGGAAGCCCCAAATGGCTCTAGACACCAAAGTTTGCTGTTCTCAGCAGTTCAGTACATCTCTTCAGCGTTCACCGATCACTGAGATCATTTAGGAACAAAATGCTGGACAGCAGAGGCCCAGGCAGGACTGTCTCCCGTGGAGCATGGAAACCAGGCCCTCACTAGGATCTCTCTTCCCACCTTCCAACCAGCTGTTTCTTTCACACAATTTTCCTCTTACATCCAAAGCTGCCCAGATTTGGGGGTGCGAGAGAGGGCAAGAAAGGAACACCTTTATTTCAAAGACCCTATCGTATGTCCTCTGGAAATCCAGGTGAGTGCTATCAGATACCACTTTTTTCTACATATTGCTGACAGAACGACAGCCACGCTGAACCCGTATCACAGTTCACACTCCACCGCTGTTCTGACTTCAAAAAACCCCACCTGACTGCAGAAGTTCGTGGGATTGCAACACAACAGTCAGAGCAAGCACTTGGTAATCTTCAAAAGCAGCAGCACCACTTCCATTGGTTTGCACAGAAAGCGAGAGTGAGACATGGAAGCACAGTGCAAGGAAAAGCAGCACAGGGGAAAAAGGTTGGGGGGACACGAAGGAAAGAGAAGAGCCAGTAAGGAAGTGCATGCCAGCCTGCTAGAGGAGAAGCAAGATTCCTCCCTCTGTGTGCCACAGGAGATCTCTATCACTTTCAATTCAATATTTAGCTGTTTTCATCCCAATTGGACTTTTACTCACATTTAAGGCTGTGAAGCAAATTACACCCAATGTACACCACCCCCTTCTCTCTGCCAAACGTCACTGGTGAACCACTGACCCGTGTTCTCTCCTCCTTTTCACGTGCCTTTTATTTAGGGGACTTCTTCAGCCAAGACAATCCCTGCAAAAGGTGCAACAGGGGTCTGGGGAGGTGGTGGGAACTTCATCCTCAGAGATCCTGGAAACTGCCTCAGACAAGGCTCTGAGCAGGCTTGCTCTAAAAGGAGGCTGGACCAGACATCCTATGGAATTCCCTTCCAATTTGAATTATTTGATGATTCTGTAACATTTATTTCCATAAAATGCTGTACCAGTCCAGCAAAGGTACAGCCCACACACAGAGCCCTGGTGACATGGACAGACCGTCCCCCAGAGCCTCCAGTGCTCCCATGCATTTGTCCTTGCCTGAGAAAAGCGTCCGTAAGATATTTCATTCCTTCTCTTCCTGTTTGAGAAGTTTCATATTTCCAGCCCATTACTGTAACCCTGGCTACCAACAAACAATCCAAAATGAAAAAATTTGCTGACAGTGTGTGAAAAAAAATTCTTATCAGACTTCATTTTCCTTCCTTCCTTCCCCCCCAGCCCGGGTGGGGACCCGGTCCAACACTCAGACACAGTTTTCCAGCAGGCTGTAGACACCATATCAGTAATTCAGCATTCCAGTGCAGTCACACTGCTCCTGGCTGTGCTAAGTGCTGCTGACAACGATGACACTGAAACACACCACCAAAAGAAACAAACTGGTGTCCATGTAGAAACACAATCTGTTGGGGTTTTCTAACATGTGTTTCCAGGCAGTTTTCCTACATGATTATTACACCCCGACAAGTTCTAAAGGGTTAAACAACTTCTCACCCAGCCTATTTATTGCCAGAGAGCAAGCCCAGCTCTCTTCACATTTTTATTGACCTGCTCCACGTTTGCTGGATGCAGCAATTATGTTTGCATCTATTCTCATCCAGCTTCCCTGCAACCCTCCCCCCCATCTGCAATCACTGCTTTCACACCCCAAAAATGTTTGACCAAATTCATTGAAAAAAATAACAGCTGTTCAGACAGGATTTCTGAACACAAAATGTGACAGCTCTCAGTAGCTGGACTGAACAACACTGCCAAATGTCCTCTACTCTGGAAGCTGCTCAAAATACATGACAAGAAGTCACACCAGGAGTCTGAGCCAGTGAAGCTGCCACGTGTCCCCTGTAGCAATAGCTGGATGCTGTAGTTCCTGCAACACAAACCCCCTTCCCTCGCTGTGGCTGAAGATCAGCACCACGCTGTTAACTCCACGGACCTTCCTGGAACAGGGCTGTGCTCCCCTTCCAGCCCTTCAAACGTCCCCATGAACAGCAAGCAGCCCTGCAAGCACGGCCCCAGCCTTGCTGCTGCCCCCGAGGCCGGGAGAGACACCTGTGCCACCTCACGGGCTGCCATGAGCACACCAGCTCCAGGCCACGGGCACGCGGACAGCGGGAGCCCCGCGGAGGGCACAGGCCGGGGAAGCAGCCGGACCACGAGGATTCACGCTCAGTATCAGCACCCCGACAAAGCCCTTACAAAACAAGACTTTGGTATCTCCCTGTGCTCCTGAGCCACCACAAAAGGGGAAGAGCCCAGCAGCAGCTCCGAGCCCCGCTCCCGCAGCAGCCTCACCTCTGGGCGCCCAGCGCCTTGATCACTGTGGAGAGGAGCCGCCCGTCCTTGGCGGTGACCTGGGTGATGTACTGCGGGCGGCCGATGTCCGAGTCCTCCACCGACTTGGAGAGGGCAGCGCTGCCCGGGCAGTCGCACAGGGAGCCGGGGAGGTGGCAGCAGTCGCCTGTCGTCATGGCAGCTCTGGGCCCCTCTGTCCCGGGGCTGGACCCGGGAGACCTGCAGAGCAGCACCGCAGTCAGAACTCGGAACCCGGAGCGCCCAGCCCCGCAGCCCCATTCAGCCCTGCTCGCGCTAGCAGCACCCCAGGGCCCCGGCACACGCCTTTGTCAGTCCTCTGTCTCCTTTAATAGGCTTTGTGAGGCTGCCTTACCATAAAATTAAGGCTCCAAGTGTTCTACTTACATAACTTAACCATCAGAATTGCAAATTTGCCTTTCCCAGAGAGAATTCCTGGTAACCACCCTTTAACCTGATGAAGCCTTTCAAACTGAACGTGCTGACGCAGAGATGGGGAAGCAAACAAGAAGCCCCATCGGCCTGTGCTGTTCTGGCTGGAGCCATCCTGAAAAACTTATATTCATACTCTCCATAAACACAGCAAAGTTTCACCTGAACAGGGCACCTAGACCAGCTTATGTGGCTGGGTTCAGGAGGCCCTTCTCAGCTGCCTTCCGGAGCTTTCTGAGCGTTTGAAAGACTGCCCAAGCCCAAAAGGCTCCCCCACCCCATCTTTGATCTTTTTTCTCTTTATTTCTTTAAAGAAATGCACATGCTTCCATTTCTATATCCCCTGTGGTACGTCCCAACAGTGAACACACGGATATGAACCTCCCAAAAGCACCAAAAACCCTCCCTGGGAAGGGCAGCAGGCCGGCCTGCCTCCTTCCTTTCAACTGTTCAGACCAATCATGACTTCTACAAGAGCCACGTGCAAATGGCAAAGCACACCAGCACATTTTCAACATTTACCCAGCAAAGAGAGCACACGGAACAAACAGCAAATGCAGGAATTGGAGAAGATGCGGAGAAAAGCCCAACACAGCAAACCAGGAGCTGGCTCTGATGAGCCACGTGCGGACAGGAGAGCTCTCTGCTTTTGAGGGAAGGCAGCAGCTCACCCAAGCTGCCAGAAACAGCCAAGTTCCTCCCTGGCAGGGGGTATCCCATCCCCAAAATCAGGTATGCTCTGCAGATTCAGAAAAATCCTGGTTTTGCCAATCGCCTTTAGCCTGGTCCCTGAGAGGCAGCTGTGCAGAAATAAAGAGCTGGGGCTACAGTGAGTCACGCTGAACACAATCCAACAACATCATACTGCTGGTAAAACCAAAATCCCTGTGTCTGTAAACAGGACTGCCTTATGTAAGGCACGCACAGTAATCCCTGTGCGCCAGCACTGCTGGGATCAGAGCTGGAATGCTGCCTCATCCTGGTGGCTGGATTTCAAGATGAAATAAATCCATAAAAGAAGTTCAAATGAAACCAATGAAAAGGAAGAAGGGGGAGGAATAAAAGGAAATAAAATAACCACAACCCCAAAGAAGATATATGAACATAATTAGGTTTGTTAAATTTCAGGGGAATGGGGTGAATCTGCAACCTTTGCCTCCTGGAGGTAGGAGCAGGCAAACAAATCTTCACCATCCCATCCAAGGAAAGGCTTTTTTGGTTTGAGATCTCTGTGCACAACAGGAGTCAAACATTCCCATGAAACTGCAGTTCTGTCAGATTCAACTATGCCAAAATCTAAGTAAAATAACTAAAGAAAAGAAGGGCTTGTTCCTGGTTGGAGGCTTGGCCACACTACAGAGGGAAAAACCAAAAAGCCAGTAAAAAACATGATCCTTGCAGCCCTGAAAATACTGATTTGGGTAAGCACAAGTGCTTTTTCATCTCTTGGAAATTAAGCAACTCACACAACCAAGGGCTTCATCTGTCAGGACAGTTTCCTTCGTGTACATGCGTACAAGAGGCAGAGAGCCCTTCACTGGTGTCTCAGCACCAGATGCCAGCTTTGGTAGCATTCCCTCACTTTACAGAATAGTTTCTAATTTCTAATAGAAGACTTTCTAATCTCTTTATTTAAGCTGCTCTTGATAACTATCTGTAATCCTTCCTTTGCATCTGAGCAGGAATAAGCTTGAGCTTGTGGGCAGGTCAATCCTCTTCGAAACGAACATCAATCTTTCCATCAACTTAAAAGTTAAATTCATAGACTCAGCCTCTCTCTACCTGTTCAAAGAAAACACAGAGGTAGAGCTACTTTTCTTATTTCCCCTCTTCAAAAAAAAGGCTACAAACTCTCCAACTTCAAGGAGTAAAAAGTAGGATGATAGTGCTGTTGGAATTACTTAAGTCAGCTGTTCTGCAAGTTAAGGAGTTCTGTCAATTATAAAAACCTCTTAGTGAAACAAGCATGAGAACATATATGCTTTTAATAAAAAGGTCAGTTCCACTTGTTCAGCCAAAATGTTGTTTATTTTAAAGTCCAGAGGAAAAAGGTCCATTTTGCACACTGGAATAAAACTGCCCTCACTGTGTCCTGGGAGTATCTACAGCGAGGCTCTTTGTGCTCCACATGTGACAGGCACAGGCAGCCCCACGGCCCTGCCTGGCAGCCCCACGGCCCTGCCCTGCCCTGCCCCGCAGCCCCACGGCCCTGCCCCNCACGGCCCTGCCCTGCCCTGCCCCGCAGCCCCACGGCCCTGCCCCCGCAGCCCCACGGCCCTTCCCTGGCAGCCCCACGGCCCTGCCCTGCCCTGCCCCGCAGCCCCACGGCCCTGCCCCCGCAGCCCCACGGCCCTTCCCTGGCAGCCCCACGGCCCTGCCCTGCCCTGCCCCGCAGCCCCACGGCCCTGCCCCCGCAGCCCCACGGCCCTTCCCTGGCAGCCCCACGGCCCTGCCCTGCCCTGCCCCGCAGCCCCACGGCCCTGCCCCCGCAGCCCCACGGCCCTTCCCTGGCAGCCCCACGGCCCTGCCCTGCCCTGCCCCGCAGCCCCACGGCCCTGCCCCCGCAGCCCCACGGCCCTTCCCTGGCAGCCCCACGGCCCTGCCCTGCCCTGCCCCGCAGCCCCACGGCCCTGCCCCCGCAGCCCCACGGCCCTTCCCTGGCAGCCCCACGGCCCTGCCCTGCCCTGCCCCGCAGCCCCACGGCCCTGCCCCCGCAGCCCCACGGCCCTTCCCTGGCAGCCCCACGGCCCTGCCCTGCCCTGCCCCGCAGCCCCACGGCCCTGCCCCGCAGCCCTGCTCAGTGGGAAGGGAACGGCCCCCCTGCCGCTGTCGGGGAAACGCGCAGGTTTGTGCTACGAGTTATTGGGCGTTTCCTTGTCGGGGTCCAGCCCAGGGTGGAACCTGAAGTCACTGCTCTAATATCTGACTCATGCCATTCAGCAAATATGAAGGAAAAGCAGCTAGATTTTCATGGTTAGTAAAGAAGTAACTGAAATCCAAAGATAACATCTGCAGTGCACTCGGGCTCCAGTTCCATACCCAGTGGAACACAAGCCATGGTGTACAGCCAAGTCAGTCCCTTTCCTGATCCCTGAAGGATCAGCTCATCAACACACAGCCTTCTCTCACAGTTGTCAACAGCTCACCCAGCCCAAACCCAGTGTTCACGGAACTGTTCAGGTTGGAAATGGCCTTTGAGATCATTTACTCCAACTGCTGCCCCAGCACTGCCAAGCCCACCACTAACCCATGTCCCCAAGTGCCACATCCACACAGCTTTTAAACCCCTGCAGGGATGGTGACTCTACCACTGCCCTGGGCAGCCTGTGCCAGTGCCTGACCACCCTTTCCATGCAGGAATTTTTTCAGCCTAAACCTCCCCAGTACAGCTGGAGGTTGTCTCCTCTCATCCTGTCACTTGTTACCTGGGAGAAGTGACTGACCCCCACCTGGCTGAACTCTCCTTTCAGGGAGTTTTAGTGAGCAAGAAGGCCGCCCCGTACCTCCTTTTTTGAACACCCAGCTCCCTCAGCCACTTACCATCAGACTTGTGCTCCAGCCCTTTCCCCAGCTCAATTTACAGCAGAAGCATCAAAATCCTGGGGTGAGAAACAAGACCCCAACAGCTGGTTTGAATCACACACTGATTTTTTTTTCTAAGCACCTGTGATTTCTGAGCCCATTCCTTGGGGATACATTTCTTGTCCACATTTTTTAAAAAAGTCTCGGAGACACTAGGTTTATTATCAACATCCCTTCTGCTGCCACAGTTAGCCATAAGCAAATAAACTGGAAGTCTCTTCTCAGCAACATTTTGCATCCTCAGCTTCCGAGCAGATCCAGAACATAAAGGGCTGAGTTTGTAGATATTACTCAAATTGAAAAAAAACAAACCCTGTTTGTGGAAAGTTGGCTCAAAAGAGCAAGTTCTGCACTAGAATTCCAAAACTCAAACATGTGCAGCAAAACAAGCCAGTTCCTCCAGGAGCAGCTTGCTCTGTCACTGCTCCAAGGCAGAGACGGGGTGCTGGTGCAGGATCCTGCTCCACGGCTTAAGTGAAACAGGCCTGCAAGGTACTCCCCCTCGTCAGCCCTCACGCATTGCAATGAGATTTGTAATCCAGTTCATGTCATCCAAAGGGCAACGAGGCAGGCAAAACTCCCTCAAAAGACTGCAGGGATCAGGTTGGAACAGTGCTCTCCATGCAGGAGATGTGCCCAGCAGAAGTAAGCATGAGTCAAGGAGCTAAAGGCTCCCCCAGCTCTGCTCTCCATATCTGGACCTTGAAGATGGACAAAAGTTACTTGTCCCAGACAGGGAAACTACAGCAGGCCAGCTGAACACCTGGATCAAAGCCACAGAGCGAAAAGCACAGTCAAGATGAGAAGGACATCAGGAAAAGCTTCAGCCAAACGATGGCAGTAGTGGGGACTGTCAGGTCGTGGCTCTGCCGTGCTGCTCGTGGCCTGCCCACTATGGAATATCCCAACCAGGCTAAAGCCTTGGAGCAATCCTGAGGCTTCAACAGGATCCAGAGCAGACTGGAACCAGAACCAGCTCCACCTTCTCTGGGCGCAGCGCATACGCACCAGCTCCTGAGCAGGCTGGCTTCCCTGGGACATCTCCACCAAGGAAAAACCCAACACATGGTGCTGCCAGCGGCCGAGCCTGTTCCTCTCACTGAGCAACCCATTTCCCTGATTCCTGTAACTGAGACCTGGCACCTCACCCTTGGTGCCACCTGAGATAACCGAGTTGTGTAGCCAACATAACCCACTCATCTGTACACAAGACTTTTTTAATTTTTAGCAGGTAAACCACTCACTGATGGCAGATCAGAGCTCTGACTGCTGCTCACACAAGCTGAAGTTTGACCCCAGCCTGCTTTCCAAAGCCCTTAGCCACTTTGGGCACGCAGACACTGAGTTTTCCAATCATACAACCTGCAAATGTCACCAGTGAACTGAAGGTTTTCAGTTGCTAAAGGGCATTTCCAAACATCAGTGCTTTCCTTTTCACCATTAAAACTGGATTTCCCAAATCCTGGACCTTACAACATCTCTCTCCATCTTGACAGAGACCCTACAAAGAATTGCTTCCTTCACACATCTGAGCACCTGCTCCCACACACCCCATCTCATACAGCTAATGCACATCTTCCCACAGCCCAGGTTCAGTCCCAGGTGTGCAGCACATCCTGCAGCACCACGTCTGCCTACTGAGGCACCAGCCTCACCGTGTACCTGCAGCCCCCGTGCTCTGGGTGACTGGCAGAGTACCCCCTCTTCTACCTCTGGCCTCTAGACCCTCACACCCAAGTGATCACACACCTAAGACACTGCCACCAGAGATACACGGGGATGGGATGCAATGAGTGGTCTGAAGTGCTCCCTGCTACTGCTGAAAGGTTGCATAAGTGGATTAATCTAAAGAAAATAAAACAACCAAAACCAACAAAAAATCCCAAGAACCAGTCCCAAACTGTGCAGGGCTTTGTTTGGAGTTTTGTTTGTTTAAACATACTCTCTGCTGACAGTTGAAAACTACAGTATTATTTTGTCCTTTATTAAAAAGACATGATTTTATACCTCAACTGACTCCCCAAAGTCACCCTGCAGGTCTGCTGTGTAACACCTTGAAAGTACCCAAAAAGCCAGCACAGGATCTTCCCACGCTTGACCCAACAGCAACTCTCCCATCACTCAGGGCCTGGGAAGAAATCTCATTAGTCCTATGCTCAGAAGTCACCTGAACACAACAGCCCTAAAGCCAGGGTGCAAGGAGCCCTGCCCAGGGAGAAAAGTGACACAGCATTTTATGGCATATACCTCAACATTCAAAATAAGATCTGATGCCATGCAACAGCTTCTAGAACATTTCAAAATTTGGTAAATAACACACAGGAAAGCATTTCACTCTCCAGGAGCTTCTCTGTTTCCTGCCCTTCCTGCAACATTAGGTTGGCAGTTGCAACTGAAGGAGATGCTGTAAAAACTTCAGCCACAACTTGCTCTTCAGAGGATGCCAGTGGAGCAATGCTGGCACTCAGAGCCAGGGGACAGCCCTGACCCTGGGCTCAAAACAAACCCCAAAACGAAGGGAAAAAAATAATCAAGGCACAACATTCTGGGAGCTTGTGGACCTTCTGATAAAGCTTCATACCAGGAAACTCCTCCTACACCTTTAACAGCAAAAGCTTCAGGCTGACTCCAGAGGCTCACCTGCCTCATCCCTGGGGCTGAGTTTAAAAACACATGCTCCAAGTTTAACCCTGTAACACCCAGGAGGAGGTCAGAAGCTTAGAGGACACAGCCTTTCTGGACCCCCGTGTACCTTTGTATGTGACCACAGCCAGACTTGGCTGGGCTGCCTCTCCACTATTCCAAAAACACAGCTCAGCAGCAGTCAGTGGTAACTCAAGCCTTCACTCACTGGCTGCTGCTAGGGACAAACAATCATGACTTCTCTAGCCAATAAACTATTTAGACATATTCTAGAAGCTCTCTGAGGTCTTGATTATTTAGATTATGGCAAACGGGTTTGCAGAGACACATGAAGAGACAGTCTTCCACTTCCATTTTTTCCCAAGAGACACACTGCCAGGATCTGACTTCTATTCCCCACTGGTAAAAAAATACTGCAGCAAGCCTTGGTGATCAACAACTGCTGTTTTCCAAAGCCAACATCCACACACATCCTTCCTCTCCAAAACTTCAGCATATTGGATCAACATCTGCACTGGTTTCACTTCCTTTCCATGTCTTGAAGCAATGGAAAACTGTTGGCTGGCAAAGGTGAAGCTCCCGTGGCACAGCTCCCGTGGGGTTTGGGGGGCTCCTGGCAGGTGGGAACCCTCACTTTCCAACACGGCCAAAGGCATGGGTCTCATGTGGACACAGCAGAGCTGTGCTCCCTGGATTTTAGGGCACCTATCATGTCGTTCACCCACTGTTTTTCAAACACATTTTCTTCATTGCCTAATAAATTACTCAATATTCAAAGAGAAGCAAAAGGTTCAAGCTTAGATGTTGAGGAAAAAAAATCAGTATAAAAAGAAGAAGCCTAAAGGATGATTTTTTTCTTGCTGTGCTTCGGAAAGATTAGGCTGTACGTTACAGCTGGAATGCCAAAATGAACAAAGTTATCTCAGTTCTTTCAAGACTTGCTATCTGCCACAAGGCCCTATGAAAGGAGGGTTTACTGCACTTTAATTACCAACATCTGGAAAAACGAATTGCAACATTAGAAGAAAATTCTTTGCAGAGGGTATCTCCAATCAAAATTCAGCCATTTTAATAACAAGTTTTGTAAGGGAACAACTGAAAACCAGCTGGGGCATGAAGAACACCTGCGACTCCTCTGAGGATTCAAAAGACATCAGCTTTTAGAGGTGAACAGCAGCACAACTCACTACACAGACTCTGCACCCACCTCCCTCTGCATTTCATCACTCTTCCTCCAGGGAAAGAAAGATGCATTAGTAAGACTTGAAACTGAAACCATGAACCAGGGGGAAAGAGAAATGGATTATCATGGCTACAAAGCAATGCTTGCAGAGTGCTACCCCCACTGGGGACAACAGGCAGCCCACCAGACACCAGCACAGCCCTGCCCCGCTGAAGGGACCAGCGCCGTGCGGCCTCTCACACCTCTCTGCACCCCTGTACTTTACAAACCACCAGCAGCAGACACTTCTGCTTCCCAGCTCTATTGCTTCAGTGAGCTCCTCCTTAAAAAGGCAGCATCTGCAGCAAGGCCAAAGCTCGAGTGCTCCCCAGTCCTGCACAGTCACTTGCCAGGCAGCTGCAGTTTGTTCAGAACAAATGGATTTTCCAGCTGGGGGTAATACCTCAGGAAACAGAATTTTAGTGTAGCAGTAACACATGCACCAAAACAAGACTGCAGTGCCCACACACCAGGGAACTGGTCAGTCCCTCGAAGGGACTGAGGAGGATGCAACACGTTATTTCAGGATTGGGAAGCCCAGGTCAGAAAGAACTTGCATGCTCCCCAAGGTTTTCCTTCTTGGTTTACAGAGCACCTTTTACACTGTTATACAAATCACAACGCTCTTCTTGGAGATGACCTGGAGCTGGAACAACCCAGCAGCACAGCACACAGCAGCCCTGCTCGCCCCGACTGCTCAGAGCAGCCGCCACACCAGAGCAGGCAGCACACTCAGCTCCCAGGGGACATTGGAGCTGGAATTTAACTTGGCTATTAATATTTTTCAACCTAGCTGTATCACAAATCTCTTCAGAACATTCAGCTTTCAAAGAGCTTTCCAGCAAAGGCGCCACCAAAGGCAGCCTGTGACTCACCACCCCACTCCAGAGAGCCCCAGAGCAGACGCCAGCTGAGAGCATCCCCATGGTCAGCCAGAGAGGATTCACTGATCCCAACCAACTGCACCAGTGTCTCCCTCCTGCCCGCTCCTTACTGCTATAGATTCCCTCCTCAATCCTCAAGTGAAACTTCACAATTGGTATCTGTGCTGCAAAACTCTCTGTTTCAGTTTGCAATGTTTTGCTTAGGCTGCATTTCTAGATCTTCTGGACACAGGCCTTGTCTGATTTGCCTGCAAGGAAAGTGGGAGGAAATTAATTGGAAACAGTCCAAAATTGAAGTTTACCTTTCCCCTCCCACCACTCTCAAATCTAACCCCAAAAAGCTTTCAGCTGAAACAGGACTAAGGCTCTCAAAGCTTCAAAGAAAGAAATCGCTGTTCAAGCCAAGACTACACAAGCTTGGTGCATTCTCCTTTTTGCAGAAGCGTGCTTTAGAAGGTAAGTTTGATTTGTTTGTACTTATATTTCCTGAGCCAGTGCTGCTCCTTGCCCCTTGTTCCCTCTTTTTAGGAACTGGAAGAGAATGTTTCCTTCAATCTATCAGTAATTTCATGACAAATTAAAATTATGATTAAAATTGCAACAGCAGTTACAGCACGTCTGTCCTTGAGGTTAACCACACATAATCATCTCAGGTCCTATCAGGAATTGAAAAGTTTAGTTAGAATTGCTATATAAAATCTGGAAGAAAACTTACAGATGCCTATTTACTTGAAATGGGGGCAAATGACAGATTCCAAACATTAACACTGTTCTAGAGAGGCCTGGGGCAGGAAAGGCATTTGCAAGGCTGATGGGTAGGAAGAGCTGCAGGTCAGTACAGCTCCTGTTGGGCTGCTCCCTTCACTGGAGGATGCCCAGGGTTCAGTCCCTGCCTCCAGGATTTTATCATTCTGCACTCTGCCTTCAGTGCTGGGAGCTCTCACAGGCTGGAGCTGCACAGCGGGAGAGGCACATTCCACCCCCAGGAAAGGTGCACAAGACCCTAAGACGCCCAGCAGTGACTCCCTTGCTTTCAGCCAGCAAGACAAGCAGCCAAGAGCTCTCCCAAAGCCGCTGCAGTGGGAGACCCCCTCTCCCAGCCGAGCTGCACTGCTGCTGCAACGAGCTACAGCTCGTCTGGTCTATTTACAACAACCAGGGCACAGAGACACAGGTTCCTGGGGAACACCTGCTACAGCTGGAGCCGGAGAGAGAACAGGACCGGGACGGGGGAGGTGGAGATCCTGCTGTTCACGTGCATGACATGGGCTGTGCTGATAAGCCACAGCACAGATTAATGCGTCATTTCATCACCAGAGACAGATAATGTGCACGGACTTCGTGGAGACCACTCGCCTACCCTGCTCTGGTGCTGTTCTCATTTCCTCCACAGAAAAGTGCCCCAGGGCTTAGTTCTCCACGTGGCTTGTCCTGGACATCACAGACACTGTGTGCCCAGGTGTCACTCACTGAGATGTGCCCAGAGTGCTTCCAAGGGGACAAGAGTCAGTAACTGAGACCACTTCCCTCCTGTGGGAAAGGCTGGAGCTAAGAGCAGGCAGAAGCATAAGTTAATCAGAGTAAATTAGACGGGGAGGGAGAAGAGACACACCAGCTCAAACTTCAGTCTGGAGGGGAAAAAAAAACAGTTCGGAAACGGAAATTCTGAAATCTCCAAATATCCAAAGCTGAGCCAAAGTCAAGTGGAGAAAAAATAAACTCATCCTGTAGTTTATAGTTCAGAATGCCTGATTCCTCCCTTCATTTTCTAAGAAAAGCTTCTGTGTTCCTAGTGTGAAAACCCAAGATAATTTAAACAATAGTGAAAAAAGTCCCCAAATGCCCATTTTGCTTTGTGCCTCTGCTTGCAGAACTACTGCAAAGTCATTTCCTGAGGACTTGCAGCAGTCCCTCAGACTCGCAGAGTCTCAGAGTCCATACTCAGCCTCAGCTTGCCATGGATGCATTTTGACTTGATTTTGGTCATGCTGTTTCAAGAAAACAGTGCTTACTCCCTCCCAGGGAAACGTCGTGTCCTACACTTGTTTGATGTGGGCCAGCATCACTCACCTAGAAAAGGAAAGGCCCTCTCTCAGCATCAGTGAAGCCAAGAACTCTGTCAGAAGCTGCTCACAGTCAGTACATTGTAGTTCTGCTCATCTGCATGGTCCCCTTGGTGTCCAGCACAGGGTGACCTCACCCTGCAGCCTCTGTGCAATCCACAGCAAAAAAGGGCAGTCAAACACATCCAAAACAAGGAACACTAGTTCCAATGCCGTTTTCTGTTTCCACTTAGGCAGTGGTGCTGATCAGCTAACCACACACAGAACTCCCCAGCTTCACAGCTGGTATAGAGTGGCCATGAAATACACATTAGGCTCACACTTGGCCCTTCCCTGTGCCACCTGGTCTGCTCTTCGCAAAGCTAAGACTTCCCTACTGACGCAGGCTGCCTGCAATGCTCCCCAGCATGTGCCTGAGGGTAGTTAGACCTTCTATCCTCAACTGGAATTATTAAATTCACTGTCACGGTGCACGTGACAAAGTAATTTTACAGTCCCAGCTCCCTTCCCTTTGAGCCTCTGTTTCTGAAAGGTGACACACCATCACAGCTTCAAATACACCTGAAAAACCAGGGCACTTCCAGCCTCCAAACGCTCCCCTGCATAACCCTTTGGAGACGCAGGAAAGTATTCACACACTTGAGCCTTGGAAAGCCAAGACTAACGTCCAGCTGTTCAAAGGATGACACTGCGCACGTGTGAGCGGCGGCCAAGCAGGGTTTTACGTCCCCACGAGCAGGGTGACAGCGGGGACGGGCCACAGCCAATGCAGCTGGCCGACCACAGTGGCATCACAGGCATTCTCAACAAGAACCTGGCAGAAGGTCAAGAAAGTGCTAGAAACTGCACCAGAAGGGAAAGACACAGAGATAAACGCTTGCTGGAAGGAGAGTGGAGCAAGAGAATGAGAGTGCCCAGGAAAATGAAGGGCTGGTAAGAGAGAGAGTTGAGAGAGGGACAGAAACGGTCCCTTAGGGATGAGCAAATAAAGGGCACGGGGTGGGATGAGAAGCACATCCCCACTGACAGATCTTCATCACACACATCAGGGCAGGGACAGGGCACTGAATACAGACAAGCACGATAAAAAGACAGAGCTGCTTTGGATAACCCTGACACTTCCAGTCCCCCATCACCTCCCCCAACAGGAGCAACACCCCACCTGCCTGCCTGCAAAATTCGAGCTCTGCACAGCTTCCTCCAAGAGGGCAACAACCTAAACTCTCCTTGGTTCAGCAGCACCACGCAGTGCAGATGTGTCACCCCACACCTTGGTGGCACCATTTCTGAGGGCACTGAGTGCAAGCAATTGCACACTCCAGAAGCCTCCAAGGCCATCCAGAACACACAACAAGAGCGAGTGTTTGAGACTGCAACAAAAACACCTCGCATGTCATAATCACCTTCCTGTACACGAGCCTTAGGCTTGTCCCTTGGATCAATCCCACAAACCAGCAGTTCTGGCCTCTGTCACAGACAGCTGGCTCAAGAAACCTGAGTTTAAATGAAATAGAGAATTAAAGATTGCCAGTTTATGAAAAGTCCATCAGAAACTCTAAGCTTACACCACGGAGGAAAGCAGCTGCTGCTCCAATACAGGCCTGCAGCAACCTCTTCAGCTGTGCTGAGACACCGAGTTCATTCTCTTGGGAAATCTCTGCACCAAGCTCTACAAAGCAGCGCGTCCGTGCACACAGAGCTGGGGCAGGGCACAAACAGGCATCAGAACGCTCCCAAACACGTGCAAAAACAGGTACGGGAGCCCGCCGGCAAAGGAAACTTCCTAACAACTGCTTATACCCAGGGAAGAAGAATCTAACGAACAAACGCCGCTTCTCAAACCTCCGGCACTTCCGTCCCTGGTGTGTCTGTACGCGACACCCCCGGCGCTCCCGGGGGACGGTGCCAGCCCGGCCCGGCCCAGCCCGGCCCAGCCCAGCCCAGCCCAGCCCGGCCC
>VZRQ01011190.1:325353-344379 GCA_013397975.1 Machaerirhynchus nigripectus
GGGACTCTTTTTGGGGGAGGGGGTCACACCGGAGGGGGAGGTGGCCCTGAGGGGGACGGGGACCCTCCCGGTTTGAGCGGGATCGCTGGGAGAGGGGTTTCGCCCCGTTTGAGAGTGACCGCCGATCGCTGGGGCGTGGTGTCATGTCTGGGTGGGGCGGAGAACCGGCCCGGCCCGGGGGTCAGCGCAGCACCGGAGCCGGGGAGCACGGGGGGAGACCCCCAGCAGCGCCCCAGGACACCCGGCCTCCGCCCAGAGCCCCCGCCCCAGCCGCCTCGCTTCCCCCTCGGGCTGCTCCCGGCCCCACCTTCCTGCTAAACACCAGCTGAAAAGGCTCTTTGGCAAAAACGTGCCCTCTCGGTGACACAGCTGTTCAAGGAAAACATTTCCCCTTTTTTGTCCTGGCGCGGCTCTGGGCAGTTTCCTGAGCGGAGCAGTGGCCAGAGCCAGAGGCCTCATGGCCGCTCGGGCAGTGACTGTGGGACACCTTCGCCTCGGCTTTGTGGGCTCCAAGTGGGACATCCTTCCCCTTCCCGACAGCAGCTCATCCTGGGAGCGCTGTCCAGGCTGCAGGACCAGTCTCACAGAGCCACTCGGGAGCCCAAGGGTGTCCCTGCTGCCCTGGTGTCCCCTCCTCGTGACCCCACACAACCTGTGCACACTTGTGTCCCATCCCTGGTCTGACACCTTTCGTTGTGGTTGGACAAACCCTGGCAGGGAAACTGCTGACTCCCTCTTTCCCTCTGTGATGTGCAGGGAAATGGCTCTGCTCATCACACATTTCTCTCTTTCCGGGCTGTGCTCATCACGGCAGGTCTGCCCTACTTCCTCCCTGGAGGAGTGTTTATCCAGCTAAAGGATTAGTGGGTCTGCAGAATCACAGAGGGAATAGCAGCAAGACTGAGACAATGATGAGGACAAATTGGCTTTGGAGTTTTTTTGTTGGCCTTGGGAGATGCTCAGAGTGGGAGCGATGTCGGGATGGGGAGGAATCAGACCCTCCAGGCTCTGTGGCACTGAGCTGCTCTCAGCTTCCCTCAGACACGTGAACACCTTGGACAGGCAGGATCATGGTGTTGAAGGGGTCCCATTTCCAAAAATAAGTGCTAATAAATGAGTGGGGGGTGACAAAGAGGCAGCAGCCAGGCTGACAGCTTGGCGGGGTGTCCAGCTCAGGGACAGCCAGGCTTTCATGACCCAGGCTCTGAGAATGGGTGTGAAGCAACATGCTGCAAGCACACTGCAATCCCACTGCTGGGGTATCCAGGTATCCCTGTTGCATATCAGGCAATAGAAGCAGCAGGGTAGGAAAGCAAAAAATTCATGGAACCTGTGGTCTAGGGAAGATGCAGCTCCAGCCTAGCAATGGGTCGGGACAGTTGTTCCTCTGTGACAGGCAGTGACTGCTGGAGGACCAGGGGGAAAATCTTTTCTTAGGGGTTTTGGTGCTCACATGCAGCGTAGAGCATCGGACTTTTAATCCTTCCCATGCCAAAGGGAGTTTTAACACCAGGATCTGCAGGAGGGTGTTACTACTTTCTCCTGGTGATGCTGTTCCTGTTCCTGCAGGACCCCAGTGAAATGCCCTGGTGGGTGATGAGCAGAGCACACCCAGGAGTTTTGAGCATCCCCATAATGAACACTTAAATAGCATCAGGAGGAACAAAGCTGGAACACGTTGGACGCAGAATCTCCTAGGAAGGGTTATTATCCCATGCTGAGTTTCCCACAGCTGATAATGCTGCAACTGGTGAGTGGCTAGGGTGTGACAGGAGGGAGAGGAGGGTGGCTCCTTGCTGGTCTGCAAAGGAGGCCTTTGCTTCCCTTGATTTGCTCTGCACAGTAGAAGTAAAACATCTTATTTTCATTATTACAAGTAACTTTATTGGTTCTGAACTGAACACTAATGCAGGAAGGCCTCAAAACCCACCAAAGCTCTTTTTTATCAGTTTGGATGGAAATCACTTTCTTCTTTTCTTCTTCTCATGCCTGGGAGTTCTTGCCGTAAGTTTTAAAGAGCAATACATGATGGTGGTACTGTTGTGAGTGCTGTCCAGCTCCAAAATCCCCTGGGACAGGGTTTCAACATGGGCTGCAGGGGGGGAGTGGAGATGATGACTTGGTGTTAGAAGAGGGATGCTGTCCTGGGGCAGTGTGGGGAAAAGCATGAGTCCATAGTCCTCACGTTCTTCACATCCAGGAGTCTCCCCAGCTCGTTGTGTGTTTTCCACTGGAGAATCAGTGTCGTGTCACCACAACCAGATGTGTGTCACTGATGGGGGAGTGCATTTGCAGAACCTTTCTGTAAATTCCACGTGTCCTCAAATTGGCCACAGACCATCAAGCTTCCAGGGAAGTGGTCTGAGGTCCCTTCTGGGTCAGCAAACTGGTAAGGAAACTCGCCAGTCAGACCATTCAGATCCTGTTCTGGGGGTCCCACTGGCAGCACCCCAGACCAGCACTGCTGGGATCAAAGCCCCCTCACAGCAGTGGCTCCAGTGACCCCCCAGGCCCCGTGTGACTGCCCCCACACCCCACACTCCCCCAGTCAGACCAGCTCCTCTCACTGGCTCAGCCCCAGCTTTCCCCCAGCACAGTCCCAGACTGCGGTGCCTTCGTGGTGCAGTGACACAGAACAGCTCGAGCTGGCGCTCCTGGGGAGGGACCCTGGACAAAGCTCCCCTGGGCTCTGCCCCCTCCCCGTCTGTGCCCATCCTGAGGCTGATGTTTAGCCCAGCTCCTGTTCCTGGCTCCTGAAGAGTCTCAGGGTAACTGGCCACCCTCCACCTGGCTCCCTAGGGCCCTGAGCCCTAGGTCAGGCAAAGGGTCAGTGCCAGGTCCCGGCCCCTTGCCAGGGTCTCTGGCCATTCCCCCCACTCTGAGCACAACCTGCAGCTCCCAGAGCTGGGCACTGGAGCATCCCACAACAGCCCTCCCTTTGTTTTGGTGGAGCACACCCGCTAATATATTGAAAGGAAAGAGAAAAAACTTTCAAGGCATTTGAGTAGTGCCATTATATGCAATGTTATCACACGTAAAAAAACGTAACACAATTAAGGCCAACAGGGTGAAGTACAACATAAACTCCTGTGCAAAAATACTTAAAAGATTACCAAGACAAAATCACAAAGAATTCTCAGAAGTCAGTTGTTTATCAGCCAGTTTATCAGAGAATCACCGAATCATTAAGGTTGAAAAAGACCTCTGAGACCATCAAGTCCAAACTATGATTGAGCACCACCTCGTCCACTAGACCAGAGCACTGAGTGCCACATCTGGTCTTTTCATAAACACCTTCAGGAACAGTTACTCCAACACCTCCCTGGACAGCCTATGCCAGTGTCTAATCACCCCTTCTGTGAAGAAATTCTTCCTAATGTCCAAGGTAAACCTCCCCTAGTGCAGCTTGAGACTATGTCCTCTTGTGCTGTTGCTAGCTGCCAGGGAGAAAAGCCCAACTCCCACCTGGTTCTACCCTCTTGTCAGGGAGTTGTGGAGAGCGAGGTCCCCTCTGAGCCTCCTCTTCTCCAGGCTGAGCCCCCCGAGGAGCTCAGCTGCTCCTCATCAGGCTCCTGCTCCAGACCCTTCGCCAGCTTTTTTGCTCTTCTCTGGACACACTCAGCACCAAAATGTCCTTCCTGAATTGAGTGGCCCAGAACTGCACACAGGGCTCAAAGTGTTGCCTCACCAGTGCTAAGTTCAGGAGTAGAATCCTGAACCCTGAATCCTGAGCCCTGGTTCTGCTGGCCACACTATGGCTGGTACAGGCCAGGTGCCACTGGCCTTCTCAGCCTGAACACTCCTGGGCTCATGTTCAGCTGCTGCTGACCAGCACCCCCAGGCCCTTCTCTGGCAGCTTCCCAGCCACTCTGCCCCAAACCTGCATCGCTGCAGGGGGTTACTGTGACCAAAGTGTTGCACCTGGCAGTTGGTCTTTTTGAGCCTCATGCTGTTGGTCTCGGCCCATCAATCCAGCCTGTGCACATCCCTCTGCAAGGCCTTCTTACCCTGCAGCAGATCAACACTCCCACCCGTCTTGGTGTCATCTGTGAATTTACTCAGGGTCGTCTCAATCCCCTTATCCAGACCATCAATAAAGATACTGAACAGGACTGGGCCCAACACTGATCCCTGGTCACCACTAGTGAAAGTGATTGAACAGATCATCTACTGTTTGTTTGATGTGAGAATAGTGTATCCAATTTTTCTTACCTAAAACTTTACGAGCAAAAAGGGAACACAGTGAAACAGCACATGGCTCCTCTTATCTAGGTCCTAATTTGGATTTTCTACAGAATACCCTATTTAAAATTCCATCTCCAGGCTGCATATCATGTACCTGTATTTCAGGGGGTTGAGTTGATAACACTGAGCATTCTTTGTTATTTGAACTCTTTCTGCATATATATGACACACTGGGTCGATCTCCATCCAGTAAGCTGGCCATAGCTGGGATGTAAGATCCTGGCATAGCTAGGTGCCTTCCAAAGAGAATTTCTGCTCGTGTCAGCCCTACAGCTTATCACAGAGTATTCTGGACATCCCACAGAGCCAAATTTAAGGCTTCTGGCCATTTCAGATTAGTGTACGTGCATATTTTCACTATCTTTTCTTTTAATGGTCTATTAATTCTCTCGACTTCTCCTGAAGGCTATGAGCGATGTGGTATATGTAATTTCCTCTCTCTTCTTAAAAACTTGTACAGCTGATGGATTATATTTGCTGTAAAATGAGCACCTCTGTCTGTTTCAATAAGCTCTGGTACCCTGAGTATCAGGTATAACTTCCTTTAACCAGGCATTTACTACTCCTCCTGTGTCAGCCTGGCAGCTCCTGCCCAGCCTGGCAGCTGATCTGCCCTCACCAGCAAACGCTTGTCCCCACTGGAGGTGACGTGTCCGTAGTGTCTGTGCAGCCACTGGAAAGGGAAGCAGGCCCATGGTCACCCTCCGAACTCTGAGCTTGGTCTGTTACATGAGAACTTTGGGCAAGCTGTGCAGCTATTAGTAATTCATTTTGCAGCGGCGTAAATTCCTGCAGCTGCCCACACTTCTTTCCCTCCATGGGCTTTACCCTGAAACGATCTCGCCACAGTGACTAAACATGTCTTTGGCAGACTGGTTTTTCTCCAGCTGACCATATTCCATCATCATTTTCAGTTGCCTCCCACTTTTCCCATCATGTCTTCCCTTCTGTTGAGCTGTCCTTCTCACGCATAGTTTGAAATTGTGTCAGATTTGGCCTTTCACTCTGGACAACCATTAGGTAGAGTCACAGTGGCACAATAATCCCAGGGGCTGCCTGGCTGTGCCTTCACAGCTGCATCAGCTGGGGCATTGCCTCTGCCAAGCCCTGTAATGCCTCTAGTGTGGTACTACACGAGGTACTGCAGCAATTTCTGCAGGGAATTGTACTGCTTCTAGCAAATTGCATATTTCCTCTCCACTGGATACTCCCTCTGCTGCTGATGTGAAAAATCCCTGCTCTTTCCATGGCATTCCTGCTGCATGACAAACACCGAAAACATATCAAGTGTCAAATGTATAACTGTTAACTCATTTCCCTGTTCCCAGATGTGCAGCATGAGCCCAGGCTGCTCCCTGTGTGCTCCTCCTTGCTGGGAGTGGTTCTGCTTCTGTTACCTGTCCCTGGCACCCCCATGGATGGTTTGCCCAGACCATGACTGTCCTTGCAGGTGGCAGGATGAGCCCAGAACTAGATCTGGGTTATGTGAGGGCACATCAGTTAATGGAAATCTGCATGCCTTGCTCAGGTTGGAGATGTGCTTCTCCATCATCAGGTAGCGGCATTCAGCTCACTGGATTACAGGTGTTGCATCTTTTTAAGAGTATCTGCTGTTAGGAGGATTTGTTGTTGTGATAGAGCCGGGGTTGGATGCTGTTCCAGCAGTATCTCATGTGGGACACGGGCTGTTCCAGGATGTCCCAGGGTGAGGGGGTGGCTTTTCTCTAATGCTGCTGCTGCTGCTGCCGATTCATGACAGGCTGGTGCTCCCGCTGCAACTGGGTCCAGATGAACTGAGGAATGTGAGAGTATCTCTGGTGGGGTCCCGCTTTCCGTGTTACCACTCCCGTGGCCATTTCTTTATGCCCAAGCACACACACACACACATATGCATATATAACTTTTTTTTCAGTAGCAAAAGTCTTTTCCTTTCCTTTTCACTGAAGAGGCAATACAAAACATTAGGCAATGGAACCAGTTTCCTGCTCAGGCAGGACTTTTTGCCTATCATCTTCCTAGAAGAAAATGAAAGTTTCCCCCAACTTAATAGAAATAATATTAGTGTAAGGAGGTTTCCTGCTGCTGTGCGCATGCCACTAGTCCCGGCCATGGGTGATGCCCTCCCTTCACAGCAGATCTTCAAGAACAGCTACAACAGTTCTCCTTATTCTGGGGGAAGTTTTCAAATATTATTTGTATGTTTACCGTCCCTTCACCTAATGTAAATGTACATGTAGAAGAATGTGCTTTTATAAATATTCTTTTAGAAATACACTCAAAAATAACAACATTATAAGCAAGTGCATGTCCACAGGGAATCTCATATACATACAAAAATAAAGTGGTGTTTGAGCTGACACACACCTGGAGAACACGCTCCTTGGTATTTCTAGTTTTTCTAGACATTTTCATGGTATTTCTAACCCCAACAATCCATTCAAATACTTACAACTAAATCTGAATTCACAAAAAAATGTAAGTTTTCCAGGAAAACGGACATAAGCAGCACACATTTGGAAGCTGAGGTGCCTCTGTGTGCAGATCTCCCCGAATCCCCCTTTTTGAGGAGGCTGCATGTGCACAGTGACCCCGAGGGACCAGCTCCCTCCGTGGGTGTTTGTGCCGCAGAGACACGGCCTCCTGGGAGCGGGAACAAAAGTTTTCCAGAAGCCCACAAAAAAGTTTTAAATCAACTCTTAGATTAAAATGTCTTGAAGGAACCACCAAACGTTTAAGACTGTCTCTAGCACACGACTTTTAATAGGTTTCCACTGTACCTTTTAAAACGCTTCAACCTTCCTCAGCCTTTTTCCTCCGAGCCCAGCTCAGCCCAGCGCAGCCCCCCGAGCACCCGCAGTCCCCGCGGGGCCGGGCCGGGCCGGGCCGGGCCGGGCTGGGCCGGGCTGTCCCCTCGGACACGGAGCCGCCGGGGACGGGGACCGCAGCGCCCGCAGCTCCCGCGGGCCCCGCTGCAGGCGCAGCGCAGGACTACCCCGCACAGGGCGGCCAAAGGCAGCTGCTTCTCCATGCCGGGGGTTCCTCCCCCCTTTTCAAGCACTAAGAGGGACTTGAACCACCTTTTTACATGCTAACAAAAATATACTCTAACCCCCTTCTGCGTGTGCCTCCCGAGGGGCTCCAGCCCCCGCAAGAGTGTCACCAAATCTGGACAAAATGATGCTCCAACAGAGGGGCCCAGGTCCATCCTTAGCATTTATATTGAATGTGCTCAGGGAATTTGAACAGCCACGCTCAGGCTCCTCCCTGCTCCAAAGATGCAGGTGAACTCACCTGGTAGCAGCGTTTGGGTGCTTTGAGAAGGAAGACTCCAAAGGTGGTGGCCTGTGGGTCCCACCTGGATCGACAAACTATTAAGGAAACTTTCCTGTCTGACCTGTCTGATGCCACTCCGGCCCACTGGCACTGCCCCAGACTGTCACTGTTGGGACCGAAGCCCCTTCACAGCAGCAGCTCCAGTGACCCCAGAGGGGCCCCGCGTGGCTCTGCACAGACCCCGAGCACACCCTGCAGCTCCCACTGCAGCCGCACGCTGAGCCACCTGCACTGCCTGTGCTCCTCAACAGCCAGCGGGGGTCCTGCTAGCCCCAAATATTTTGTTAAACTCTGCTGGAGTCCACACCCTGAAGAGCTGTCAGGTCTATGCCATCTGCTTCTTTTTCTAACATGGTAAAACTTGCTCAAAATGGTCACCTAAGATGCTGAAGCTTGTCCTGAGAGCCTGAACCCTTGCGGTGTCCCGGAGACACAGCCGCCTGCCTGGGATGCTTGAGCCAGGATTTCCCCTTCCCATCCTCTTAGTGGGATCTGAGCCCCCAGGAGTCCATGAGCGCCCTCAAGGAGCCACCCCAGGACACTCTGCTTGGCAGGTGTCCCTGGTAAAGGTGCAGGTGCAAATCTGTGCCAGGCACCTCCACAAGAAACTCAATTTGTGCTTGGTGCTGCTGAGCTCCAGCAGAAGAGCTGAAGCTACTGGGAGGACTGGGAGAGTCCTGGCACCCCTGTGTCTGCCAGGCACCCGAGGCTCTGGGAACCAGGGATGACTTTGGAAGTGTGACCCTTGCTGGTGCTGGTGAGGCCGAGTGCTGGGCTGGGGGTGTCTGGAGAGCGTTGGTGGGTAGAGAACTTTTCTCTTGCTTTCAGTTCGCTGTTCCTTGGCTGTGTGGCAGGTTCCTGTTCTCAGTGGGTTTTTGCCAATTTGCCTTTTTTGGTTTTGTACTCCTGCTGTGGAGCTACGGTGCTGGGGGGGCTCGGGTGATGCCTCTGGCTTACTCCAGTACCTTGATGCCATAGATGCAGGGGTTCAGCCTGTCCATCCAAGCTGGTGCAGCCCTGTGTACACACAAACACCTTCCCCTTTTGCCAAAGAGCGATTTGGATTCCACTGTTGAATAAAAAAGAGCTTGAGGCCCTGCTGTCATGTCTCCTGATGGTTGTGCTACTGTTCAGAGGGAGTTCTGTTCAGCAGGCGGGGCCTATCCTCACTTTTTGGGGCCACAAACACAGCTGGGTTGGGATGCTGGTGCCTGATGCACAACTTCATCTTGATCTAATGATGTTCTGTGAGAATCTCGGATCAATCTGCTTCTACTGGAGGCTCCACGCTCGGCCCTGAGGGGCACGCCGGCTCTGTGCCACCCTGAGCACAGCCCCAGCCTATCCCACAGTGCTGCTGGCCCCGAAAACCCCATCCCGCCTGTCCAGACCCTGCAGCCTTTGGTTTTACCCCGTCCCCACCTTCAGAAGCAGCCCTTACACCGGCCCGCGCTGGGGTTTTGCGGGGGGGTCTTGAGGTGGCGGGTGGCTCATCCCACCAGGAGGTGCTGGCACAGCTGCCCGGCCCCCGCAGAACCTGGCTGGGTTTGGGAGCAGCAGCGTTCGGTGCCCGGAGGGCGCTGGGCTCCGGCCGTGCTGCGGCTGTCGCTGTCGCTGTCGCTGGAGGGAGCCCCGGGGCAGCTCCCGCGAACTGCAGTTGGCGCGGTTGTTAAAAACGAAAGAGGTGGAGGATTTCAGATGAAAACAGAGACTCAGAACTGGCTTCTTCTGCAGAGGGACCTTGAAAGGGCCCCAGGATGAAAGGGCTCCAGCGTGGCACCAGCGGCCCTGGGGCACGGGTGGGACGGACACCGACGGAATGTGGAGACTTGGGCAGCACAACAGGCAAGACTGAGACACACATGAAAGCAGAAGCTGTGATCCCTAGGGCAGGCAAGATTTAGGGCATTCAGCATTTGCCCGTTTGGCATTTACCAGACCCTGGCTGGCACCATCCACCAGGCACCTCCTGTAGATGGAATGCACCAGAGGGGAGCAAAGCCCAGGTGTGCCACAAAAAACCTGGCAATGAATAAACGCAGAAGAGCTCCTTCACCAGCTACTATTTGATGCATAAATCCCATGTCAGTCTCATTACTTCAGCATCCAGACTAAAATATCCACTCCAGTATCTGCTGCTGCACTCAGGGACTAAACAAGTGTTGAATTAAGCAACGGGAACATTAAAAATGCATTTCTGAATGCAGGAGTGAGCACAGAGCTGGGTATAATGGGCTGTTTGCACAGTTGTGCTTGGGGCTATCATTAACCCTGGGGTTGCCCCCAGGGAAGCAGGACAGATGCAGGAGCTGAGGCCACATTGAGGTAGATCAGGTATTTATAGAGCTGCTCAGGGGAGCAGAGCAGTCTCATCTCTTCTTCCTGCAACGAGCAGTTTTTCTCTTCCTTCCTTGACCAGCCAGAGAAGCACCTATGCTCTTCTCCAGCTCTAGTATATTTGAGCTGAAGAAAAAATGTACGTGGGATTGGGAGCACTGCTGGAATTTACCCCCATCACCTTAAAGGCCCCTGCTCCATCCCTGGCTCCTTTCATTCCTACATCTATAACACCCCCCAGGAGTTACAATAAATGCTTTTGGAGATGACTACACACACGTGCTATGAGCAGGCAAAAGGCTGCTGCTTAGTGGGGCTTGTCCTGGTCAGCTCTGACTTTGATGAGCCTGTATCACCCAGACCTCAGCCTCTGCTCATTTTCAAAGAGTTGGCACACACTTTTCCAGCCACCTCCACGGAATATCCCCTTCGTGCAAAGGTCTGCCAGCAGGGAATAAGAAAACCCAATACATAAGCACTTACAAAAACTTGCTGCCCCACAGCCTAATTTCCAGGAAGAAAAGAAATTTAGGAGCCCATAAACGTCAAGCAGACTAAAACCTGCTGCTGGGCCCTCTAGCAGCAATTTATCTGAGAGCTCCACAAGGCTACAGCTGAAAATGGAGGCCAGAAGGGAGCAGAGTGCTCAGGTCACACTTCCAACAAGGGAGGTTTTCAAATGCAGGGTTCTCACAACGCTCCCACACACCTGCCACAAATAAACCGTCAGGAAAATAATCCAGGCAGGACATTTAAAGGCTTGTTTTTATTAAAAGACATCTTCAGAAAAGATATTTTAGTACAAAAAAAGTTTAAAATACACAAACTACACTTGCTTTCCTTTCCAGCATCAACATTTATAAATTACACCACATTGTTATTAACACTGCATTTAAATATGAAAACAAATTGAAACAGGGAATTCATCAACGAGGTCCAACATCCTACAAACAACTATGTACAGTATTTAGCAGCTAGGAGCTCTAGCACAGTAGTCAATATGACTTCAATAGGGCAGGATGCTTGGGAAGCCCCAAGACTGCAGCTTGGCCTGTAAATTTTCAGGGACCTGTTTTGGCCACCTGTCCCCAGACACCCACCCCAAAGGCCGAGGTGATGCCACACATCATGGTAACACACCTGATGAGGTGAGGCTCTTGCAGAGAAACCCTGCTGTCCCCTGGCCTTGCAGTGCTGGGACACATGCAGGACAGGTCCAGTCACTGCAAAGCATGAGGTGTCTGGTGGAAGAGGGCAGCCCCTGCTTCTGGGGGGCTGACAGTGACAGCAGGGCTGGTCCCACCCACGGACAGTCACTGCTCTGTAGCTGTGCTGTCCCACCGCTCGTCCTACCCACCCCCAGCAGCACTGGCAGGCTCCAGGCAGAGCTCCAGACACAGCTGCCCAGGACCTGGCCCCTCCGGCAACCAGCTGCAGGATCTCACCCTTCAACCTTAGAGCTGGAAGCAGTTTTCCCAGCTCCCAGCAAATTCCAGCACAGCCAGAAATACAGGTCTTCAAAGGGAAGGCAAGTGAGCCTGAGGTCCCCTTCTGCACAGGTCACCCTCAGCCCTCCCACCAAGCCCTGTACCTCAGGGGGACAGGGGCTGCACAGATGGAGCTGCCTGAGGCTCACTGCCCCCAGACCCAGCGAGGGAAGGAGGCTCCAGGGGCTCTCACAGGAGGGTATGTGGGACATCATTTGGGAACAACAGTGAAAGACGGGACACAGCAAGACTCCATACCCAGTGCTGTGGTCCAGAGCAGTGAGACACTTCACATGCCCAGCCTGCCCCAGGCCCAGCTCATCAACACAGTACAGAAATGTTAAGACAGGATAGAAAGCACCAGACAATTTGAACTTCCCACAGCAGCACGTGGCAGGTCAGAAGACCCTCATGCATGCTCTGGAGGTGGATCTCCCTCCTGGTGGCTCCTCTTCAGGTTTGGGAGCTCCCATCCAGGGGTTTTGGCAACATGGAGCTGTTTTACTTTTAGCGAGGAGCGGTGTCGTGCCTCTAAAGGGCTTCTAACCAAGGAAGGGGGGATTGTTTTCTGTAAACACCAAGTGATGGAGCTCAGGTCCATGCTCCTCAGAGAAAGTCTCAAGTAGCAACTTTAGGGCTCTGCTTCCAGTGCTGCAGGTTGGATTTTCATGACGGTTGACTTCAGGGGGTAGTACCTGCCCTTCCATGTCTTCCAGAAGATGCCCTGCTTGCGCTCGTGCCTCTGCCGGGGGATGGAGCGGAAGTACTTCCCATTGAGGTTGGCATGGCCACAGGTGCTGAACCACCAGCCACCTACAAGGGCAGTGAAGAGACAGTTTTAACTCACAGAAATTCCAGCCAGAAAAACCCAGGTTTCAAGGCAGCTGATGCCCCCGTTTCCCCCACTTTTCCAGGGCTTCGGGATTTTCCAAGACCACCTCATGGCACAGTTAAGGAGTCCCGTGCACCGGGGAACCTTTCACAGATCCTACGTGACTTCAGGCTGCATCTGCAAATCCAGGCTGCTCCTCCTCGTGTGAAAAACCCCCTCCAACCCTTCAGCAGCCAGGGCGGGGGAGGCCTCTGCTCTGCTTGAAAAGGTTCCAAGCAAAGTGGCAGACAGCAAAGCTGTTACGAGGACAGATGCTTGGGCCAAGACCTGAATCATGAACCCTCCCCCAGCTTCAGCTTCCCTCCTGGTTCCCTGCACAGCTCCTCCCAAAGAAGCAGCTGTCCCAGGGAAGCAGGGGACGAGACAGGCTCAGCAGCAAAGGGGTCTGTGTCCCACTGGACCACCACCAGACAGCGGAGGGCCAAAAGGGAAGTGCACATGCTGGGATAGAAGACCTCAGACTGACCTGAGAGGTGTTTGGCACAGTTTGTGTCAGCTTTAAGGTCATGGTCACGATCCCGAGTGGAGAAGGGCAGCTGCCTGAATTCCCCAATGGCGTTTTCCAGCTCTCCAGACAGAGGCCCCAGCAGGTTGAGTGTGTAGGCTGTGCTCTCACCACCAAGACTGAAGACAAACTGAACCGCCTGGGAATTCCCCTCCCAGTCTTCCAGCTCAATCAGGAGATTGTATTTTCCCTCTTGGACAAGGTGATGTATCTTCTCCAGGCCCAGCCAGAAGTCACCTGAAATAAGACTCATGACATTGGCTGCAGGGACACAAACATGCCATGAAAAGCAGAGTTGTGAGCAAGCTCCAAAGACAAACAGGGACAACCTAGGATGCTGCACTGTTTGAATCACTGTCTGGCACCTGCAGGACACATCAGGAAGATCAAGTACCCCTGCTCTGCAAGCAGTGCCCCCCCTCTTCAGCGCACACCCGTGCTCCAGCACAGAGAGCTCCAGGGGCCAGCAAGGGGAGTAACTCTTGCTAAGCTTCCCTTATCCCGCAGTGATAACACAGACACCGTCATCCACCTACCACGAAGGTCTCCAAAGCCATTTTTGTAGGCATCCCACAGCTGGTCAAAGTCCACAGAGCCATCCACACGCCTCTGGATCACTGTCCAGCCACCTTCTGTGGGAAGGGGAAACACAGTCACCTGGGGGTACCATCTACAAGAGCAGCCTGCCGAGGCCTGCGGGACGCTGCACGGCCTTACCTGCGGTCATGTCGCAGTAGACTTTGAAGGGCTGAGATCCTGGGGGCTGCACCTGGAAAATGCCACTGCTTTGCTGCCCAGCCAGGAAGAGCTGGTGGCAACCCTCTGGGAGCTCTGCAGGGGAAGGAAACAGCGACTGAGGAGATGGCCACAAACCCCACTTCCTCAGCAGGTTGCTCCTACCATGGCCCTGGCACTTGCAGCCCTGGCCACAAGCCCGGCCAGCTGTGCACAGCAGTGGCTGCGGCTCCGGACACGTGCTGGGGACAACGGCCCCTGACTTCAGCATCTTAAACACTGTGACCCCACATCTTCCCTTTTATCCAAACAGCTCCTTTTGGCTTTCATCCAAGGCAGAAGCCAGGCTTTGGGCCAGGCTGGAGTGACCTCGGCTGGAGAGCAGGGCTCCCCATCGAGGAGCGACAGAGGAGCTTCTCAGCTCCCTCTACACCCACAGGCAGGAGCAGCCCATTTGGGGTGGGGCAACACCAGGGCCAAGCACCCCCATGCCACACGAGGCTGAAGCAGGGTCAAGGGGCCTCAGGGGCAGAAAGAAAGACAAAGTCCTGACATCAGGAAGGTGCCTGAGCACCCAGCACATGACCTCTTTCTCCCAGCAACTGTGGTGGCCCCAGACAGACATCCTGCTGGGCAGCCTGCCACCAGCAGGCACAGTGCCAGGCTGGGGTGACCCTTTTTCCAAGATACAGTGACCGAGGCAAGGAGCGGGGGTGGACTCTGGGAGCCCCAGCTCCTTGCAGGAGTGGATTGCCCAGGGTGAAGCCATGCCCAGCTTGTCCCCCTCCATCCCCAGGGGCTCCCACTGCTCCTTCTGCCCCGCAGGGACTTTGCCCAGAGCTGCCAGCAAAGCACCGTTTCAACAGCACGGATAAAAGTCCATGCAGGAACCACCACCCGCAGCACTTGGGAGAGATGAGGCGCGGGGAACCTGTTACAACACCCGAGTCAAAAGGCCACAGGAGGATGTGCAGGAACTTCAGCCCCGGGCTGCCGCGCAGTCAAGGCACTCTTTGTCAGCAGGGACAGGTGCCCCAGTCACCCCCAGACAAAGGGGGCCTGTTCTCCCCAGGCCAGGGCGGATGGGCTGCAGCTCTGGCTACCCTGGCTCACAGCTGCTGCCAGCATGACCCCGAGACAGACAAGTAAAGAAACCTCAAGACAAGCCCTGGGCTGTGCTGGGGTGCTGGCCGTGGGGTCCCCTCACAGTAGCTGCCCCAGGGTCAGGGCTGACACCATGATCCAGAGCAGCAGCAGGGAGAAGAGCTTCCTCCAACAGCCAGAGCCTTCCTGGGGGCAGATGAAAGGGGAAAAAAGGGCCTTTGAGCTGCCAAGAGCAAAACCAGCCCCTGCACAGCATCACCCCATCCCATCCTCAGTAGGTGCTGGGGAGCCCTGACACTGCATTGGGGTAAAGAGCAGAGCCCCAACCGGTGGAAAGGTCAGGAGGGACCCAGGGGACAGGAATGGGACACCTGCCATCACCTTTCACCCATTTCCAACACACCCCTCCCTTCGCCTCCCCCTCCACCCCCAAAATTTCCCTCTCTCAGCAGGGGCAGCCCCTCTCCCACAGCCAGCACAGCTGGTGGCACATCCCTCGCACCCCAGGGCGATGCCAGCGCAGGACTGGTGCCACCACCAGAGCACCACAGGACAAGCTGTGCCCCAGCCCTACCCTGAACCCACGGCACAGGGATTGAGGGCATTGTGCATCAAGGATCAAAACCACACGGAGCCCCCAGCAATGCAGGGGCCAAGTGCATCCCAAATATCCCCACTTTCTGGGTAAATGCAGGCAGGGAAGCAAACCAGGCTCAGAGGAAGGAGCCAGAGGCCCCTGCTCATACTGCTACAGCAGGAAGGTGCTGGGCTTGCCAAGCTCCTCACCTCCTCTCCCCGTGCATCTCCCTGCATTGGTGGGATGGTGCCAGGCAGATGTTCAGTGGTCCCAGCGTGCACAAGTCAACTCCATCCCTGCCTGTTTCTCATTCCTGGGCCCTGGCTGCACTCCCTGCACTCGATCCCTGCTCCCCTGGTGCCACAGGGACTCTCCAGCAGCTGAACAAGATGCAGCTGCTTGAATAGCCTCTGTTGAATCTTTCTGTTTGAGGAACATGCTTGTTAATTCCAGTTCACGCTGCACATCCGAGCAGCACCAGCAGAACAAGCCGTCCTGACTGCTCCCGTGTTTTCTTTTCCCTCCCCCTTTATTTAGCCAAGCAAGACAACAAGACTGGATCTGCCTTAGGCTCCGTGTTCACCCAACAGGATTTCCAGCCATGACAGAGGGGAGGTCACTAGCCTGGTATTAAACACCCATCCTCAGGGATGGCAGGGCATGCCTAGAGCTGCCTGCACTGCCTTCCCCTTTCCCGCCCCAACCCAACCCCATTATTTTGGAGTCTCAGCGCCACGGGGAGAACGTGAGCAGGGCTCTACCTTTCCCCTACTCGGCTGGCTGCCAGCAAGCACAGGCTCTGCCCAAAGACGTGATCCTCTTTCTGCAAGCTATTAAACCTCTCACTCTTCAGGCAGCTTTGAGCCTTCAACTTTCACATGCTTGGCCCCACGCCAGCCCTGCCCTGAAAAAACTTGTGTTCGCTGGATGCAAATAAAAGGGTCTTTCTGCAAGGGCTGCTGGTGGAGTTCATCGCCGCTCCCCAGGGCCACGCCGGCACCGGGCTCTGCCTGACAATAGCCCGGGAGCCGCCAGCACAAGCCTCCCCAGCACTCCCCTGCTCTGAAAGCAGCCACAAGCCTCCCCAGGCAGAGGGCACAGGGCCAGCCTGCGTGCTTTAAGATTTGCCAGAAAACTCACTCCACTTGCTAATGAAAGGAAGCCAATTTGTTTTCTGTCAGTGATACCAACATCAGGGATTAGGCAAGGAAAGGGGAAGCTCAGGGCTGGGTGGGACAGAATCGGCATGCCCGGGGTCTCTCCATCAGGGACAGTGCAGCACCACAAGGTGCTGAGCTCACACAGCATCCGTGGGGGCTGTAGCTCTTGCCGCCTCCCACTGTGCATCACAAGCATTTCTGTAGCCAGCATCAGCCAGCACAGCCTACATCTGCACCAGCAAGTAGGAAAAGTCCCAGCCCATCTCCCTGCACCCCACATCCAGCATAATGCAAGAGTGGAACCGGGGGTTAGACTAGAGAACCTCTAAAGGTCCCTTCCCACCCAAACAGTTCTATGACACACTACTGCAGGCAAGTCACAAAGCAGAGCTTGGAAAAAAAACCAGAGAAGTTCTGGGAGAGTTTTCTGGCTCAGAAGTGCTGCTCTGAGTAAGGCTGACCCTGCAGAGCCCCACTGAGCTGAGCACTAGGAGGAGTTCGAAGCCCCCTATCCCACCTCTCTTCTTATCCATGTGGACAAGCCCTTTGTTCTGCCCACCCAGCTTTCAGACACACCAGTGACAGCTCCCAGCTCCACAGACAAATTACCATGTGTCTTCCAATAAACATCCCTGCATCAGGCCCTGAGCAGGAATTCCCCATGCCTCCTCATCCTGGCTGGTTTCTGTTTGGCTCCTGCTGAAGATCCCCAGACAGCTGCACAGGCAGAGCCAGCACTGTGATCTAGCTGACACAACATGACAGCAGCTGCTCCTGGCCCACAAACCCCGCAGGGACACCAGTTCCTGTCTGGAGGGAGGCTGCAGGACATGGCACAGCTGGGGACACCCGCTCTGCTGCCCTTTGCTCTGCACGAGCCTCTCCAGCACTGCTGCCAGAGGAGAAAATGCTCCAGGCAGAGCCGGGAGCTGCAGATGCAGCACCCACTCACCTGCTCCAGAGCACATTTCCCAGGGCTGTGAGCATCCACTGCAACTGAGCACCTTCTGCTCAGGACAGTGCAAGCTGAGACGCTTGTGTTTCATGCACGAGCTCTAAATACGAGCCAAGGGAGAGGGACACACAAGCACACAGCCCTGCTCCCAGGCCAGGGCTCCCTAACCCTGCCCTCCTCCCACGGACAGCAAAGCAGATCCTGCCTGGTAGAGTGTGAGCAGGTGAACAAGAGTTAACTCAAAAGAGCTGAGACACTCCTCATCCCCCACCTGCCAATCCTTTTTGACAAATACCTGCTCTCAGGCTTTGTCTGCTCCCCACTGCATTCCTAACGCCAGGCAGGAAAAAAAGCCTCTTTAATCCTTAAATTCCTGCTGGACTAACAGTGGCCCAGAAGGCAAGGATTCTGCCTGTGCTCCAGAACCCCTCACTCTGGCCGTACTCCCAAGCTCCAGTTTTTCAAGCGTATCTCATGTCCTGGCTCAGGACAAATGAACCTTTTGTTTCCAAAAGGTTACAACTGCTGCAGGTTTGCTCTGACATGGATGAGGAGGGTAGCACCAGCAGATACTCACTCTGTGTCTGCACGGGCTCCCCACTGCCATTCTGACTCTGGTTGGTGAAGTTGAGGCTCTTTTTCAGGCTTATCTTCCACTTTGGAGGCTGTGTTTTGTTGTGGTGTAGGGGAATTAGTAGATTGACCTATAAAAAAAATGCACAAGTCAGAACAGTTTTATCTCAGCTTGTTTTCCACCCCGTTACTCAGGGGAGCTGGCCAGCCACTCCCCGTGGCCTGAGCTGGGGCTGAACTTGCCTAGAAACCTTGAGGAATAGGAGATACCCAGTCCTGGCAAAGCCAGAAATGACTGTGGTTTTTCACACCCGTGCTAGCTAGTTTATCCTGCAGATGAATGCACAGGCAGAGCCCAGGGAGGCTGTTCCCACCCACCAGTTCCTCCTATTGCTCCACACCAACTCTCTGGAAGCGTGCAGGTTGCCACCCTCACATCACTGCAGCACGGGGACCAGAGCTGTGGCCCCTTTGGGGTCCCCAAAGCCAGGGAGGAGTAGCAGCACAGCCACCAGAGCTGGGACAGCAGGGGTGTTCACACCAGGGTGCCCACAGCAGGTAGGGCAAGGCTGGGGGCTGCAGCACAGACAGGGGCTCACCTTGCTCTGCAGGCTTTTAATCTGCAGGTTCTGCTTGTCCAGCTTGTACTGCTGCTGCTTGATTTTCTGCAGAAGCTCCTCGATCCGGAGGTTCTGGGCATCCATCAGGGACTGTGGGGGAAGAGCCAGGTGAGCCCCACAGCTCCGTGAAGCTCTTGCTATCCGAGACTCCCGGGAGGGTGCTCCCGGTGCCCCCAGGACCGCTCCGCGCTCCCGAAGCTGATCCCCACCCGCTGCTCCCGATGTCCCGGGGCAGTCGGGTCCCCCACCGCTCCTGGTGTCCCCTATCGGGTCGGGTCTGGGGCGTGTTCCCCCACCGACGCTCTCCGCGTCGGTGCCAGCGGCAGGGGCGTGCCGGCTCCTCGCTGCCCCGCTCCGCCCGGCCGCTGCCGCTCTGCTCCCCCCACGCCGCTGCCCCGGAGGCGCCGCTGCCCCCCGCGCTCACCTGCAGCGCCCCCAGGTCCCGAGCGCTCTGGTTCCCAGCCGGCCGCGCCTGCAGCGCCAGACGGACCCGGCCCTCCAGC
>VZRQ01011192.1:0-70772 GCA_013397975.1 Machaerirhynchus nigripectus
TTTCAACCTGGTGATTCTGTGATAAGAAGCTAGATACTGGATTTCTGCGTAAGTCAGTATTTGAACAAAATAAATAGAAAATTATGCCTCAGACAAAATCTTGAATAGGAAATAGATAGTGGAATTTTATGGTAGTTCTCCAGTGGCGTATGACTTTACCTATGGTAAGAAGACACAGTTATTCAAAATTACCTCAGAACACTAGAAAACACAATCCTCTACCATCTTCTTTTCTCATATTTTCTTACTGTGATAATATGATCTGCTGTAGTCTGTTTTTAGACTAAATCACTGCTTGCACAACAGTTCCCACAGTCCTTTTGCTTTGTGAGACATATAACAATTGTTCTGTCAAAGAACCCATTTCCATTACCCCTTCTAGCTCCCACTACTGAAAACCAAAAGGAAAGGCAGCTGATGAGAAATTATTGTCAGGTGGGTGCTCAGCTGGATTTGTTCTTGGCCAATTGTGTTCCGCTTTTTTTCCTAATGACTGAGATAGTGGAAAGAATGGCACTGTAAGTGTTATATCTGACATCAAACTGGGAGGATTACTGCCTCATTCAAGGGCTGGTTCAGATTTCAATTGCCCTTTGACAAAAGATGAGTAGAAAGCTACACGTGATCAAGGCTAAATCAAATGTACAAATGGGGAAGGACTGGCTAAGCCAATATTTGGGCAAAGGGTCTCTCACAAACTATGTACAAGTCAGTACCATGGACTCAGGAGTGTTGCCTTTGTCTCAAACCTCCTTCATTGCTTATTGAATAAAGCCCTTGTCTTTCAAGCTGTGATGATTATTCAGTCTGCACAACTACTTCAGCAGCTGAAAGAAACTTGGAGATAATCCCAAAGCTAAGGCAATGTATAGGAGTGGTAGTAAGGTGAGCTGATATCCTTATCTTTTTGTGTCTTTCATCACATCCTAACTGTACTTTCCACTTAAATGAGCTTACTAATATTTTGTCTGCAAATTGTTTTTTGTTACTTGTATTGGTTTGAAAACAAACCAGTGGCAGGTCACAAGTCAGGATTAAAAATTAAAAATAAGTGTAATAATACAAGGAAAAGCACTGACAAAGTCAGATAGAACCTGACACTCTGTTAGGGTGGTGGTAGCAGTCCAAATGAAGTAGTTCACTTGAAGCAGTGGTCCTGTGGAAGATCTGGTCTCCAGCTGAAGGTCCAGTAGCAGCTCTTGTCCTCTGGGAACTCAGTAGACAGGGCTCCCTTAGGCAGTTCCAAGGCCAGGTTATATCCAGGTAGGAATGCTTGGCTCCTCCCTCCTGGGTGGAGCATCTCACAATAGGATGAGATAAGTCCATGAGTCATGCAGTGGTTTCTTGATGGCCCAGAGTCTGTTATCAGGGGTGGGTCATAGCAGGAGACAACAGCTAATGGCCCACAGCTGGTGGTAATAGAATACTTAAATACATCTATATTGAAACCTAGGACAGTACTAAAAATGTCTTCAGGATAAATGCAGATGGATATTGACTGTATCTATTGCAGTGTATCCAGTGTACCCTATACTTTTCCTAGACATTGAGGTCTACTCTTATGCATCTAAACTTCCTCATGCCAGAGCAGTATAGCTCCGATTAAAGTAAGAATGAGTGCCTGACCTCTCCCAAACCATGCCCTAGAAGTGCATGGGAAAAGGACAAGGTAATATGGGAACAAATTCTCCCTGTGACCATGCATGGCTGTGTATTGGTACTGGTAATTGTGCCCAAGTGTCCAGCAGTACTCCTGGGTCTTGCTTCATTTAGAGGAGGACACTGCTCCTTATGAGTTCAGGTTGTCATCCCACAAGAGGTAGAAAACATAACTAGCGTTTACTAAGTACTCTCAGAAGATTGCCAGGCCCTTGTGGTTTTGGGAATCAGGAATCTGCAGCCTACTCTAAGATGGCAACTGGTAATCCAAGTTGTCAAGTGAGAGAGAAAAACTACTTTTTGTAAGATACTTGTCAGATCCTACAGAAAACCATCCTAAAAATAAAATGAGAATATGACAATGGGCATCACCTTGGACTTGTTACAGAAAACTTTAATTTGCTATTGAAAACTAGGTAAACCCAGGTAATTTTTATATATATTATTAGGAATATTTTATAAGAGACCACGAATAACTTGGTAAGAGATGGTAAGGTCTCAGAAGGAATATTTTTTCCACTGTTTGGTTAATGGTCTTAAAGTAAGATGTGAGCAAAATGCATCAGAGTCCAGGAGAGAGCCCAAAGACAGCACGGCTTTAAAAGATATGATCTATGAGGAAAGCGTGAAATGATAGTATTTGTTCAGTCTAGGAAAGAGGAGGCTGAGTCATGAAATTATATTCTTGTGTTTAAGGGCTGTTATAAAAAGATGGCGAGCAATTGTTCTCTGTCTGCTGAGCAAGCACGAGATGGAATTAACTCCATTTGGATCAAGGATTATCTAAATTGAGCACTAGGAAACAATTGCTATTAAGATACACTCAGACTGTCCATTTAGAGTTCCTTCTCACTCACTGGCTTTAAGAATTGTAAGCAAACAGCTCTCTCAGTCTTCCAGTGAGTTGGCCTCACTTAATGTAGCTGATTTATGTCTTGGCCTCCTTTTTGAAAAGTTGTATGTCTACAGCTGGTGGTAAAAATCTCACATCTGTTCCCATTCAGAAGTATGGGAATAAGAACAGGGGACTTTTACTCTCTTTCTCTCCCCCTGCCCCCTCTCCCCTACCCTTATGTTGCTGTAGGAGAAATCCTTAGTGGCTTGCATATCATAAAGGACATTAATTCTCTGCAAATTGCAACAGGTTTGGAGGAACCTTCTGCAATCATGGCACAGTTTGCATAGTAAGAGCAGTGCCTGAATCCCCACGTAAATTCAGCTGAATTGCAGTTTAGACATGGAGGGTAATATTGGCAGTTTATTGCTGCTAATTCAGAAAGCATAAAATTTTTGCAGCCTCATATTGCACAAGGTAAATTTCAGCCTAAAATACTTTCCAGAAAGGCTCTGTTGCTTGAGGCTTAATTGGATGCTGGGGTCTGTAAGTGTAGTGGATGGTGTGTGCTACTTTGAATCAGCTGAAGAGGGTCAGGCTTTCAATTGTCTCACTGTAGCCAGTAAGATCCATCATTTATTTTCAATTATGTCCTGCTGCTGAGTTTTATGCCTCCAGGTTGCCAGTATTAGCAGCCAAATATTATTTTGTTTAATAGGAACTTTTTCTCATTTTGCTTTTTTGGATGCATGGAAGGGGACAACACTCAGTATTAGGTTTTCAGACATAACAGGGCTTTATTCATTGAAGCATTACTTTCATGTGAAGTATTGTTATACCAAACTTTTGTAAAACTTCAGAAAAAGTTGCTGGTATTTTTAGTACTGTAACAAAATAGCAAACCAGTATTTCAACAGTTTCTGGCCAAAAATGCTACATTCTTTATAATTAGACTGTGTCATTCTGGCTAACAAGTTTCTCTTTCCAGACCTTTATATTTTGAAAGGATGGAAAATGGCTTTGCTTTGACCTTATCAAACCATGGACGATCTCTGCAACAGGTTGCTGCACTGATCATCTACACTGGTTTGTGCTTGGAAAAGCAGCAGAAAAAGAGAATCTCTGGAGTTAAAGCTTCCCTCTTTGCTGTCTCTCTTTGTTACTGTTGTTGTTGTTTTTGTTCAGACGGACTTCCACTCTGATATCAGATTAACTGGGTGAGGTACTGTTCATTCTGAGATAACTCACTGTCTCAGCTGCATCATCAAGCCACTGCTTTGACTGATAGTTTTCTGCTGTTCAAAGTGCTCTCTAACAAGTTCTATCCTTTCATACACATCCCTAGTTTAAAGGTTTGGAGGAAACTCAAAACATTGACATTATTCATAAAGTGCAGCAAATCAGAGCTATCCATAGGAAAGCACTGCGTATTAATTATGGAAAATGTTAAAAGAGAAAAATTGAAACTGCAGAGCTGTCTGTAAATACTCAGAGAAGAGCACTGATCTCATTTACTGTTATGGTGCTTTAATGAGTCAGTACATAATGTAGGCAGAAATGTCTAATTTAACATTGTCTCATCAGGTTGTGGGAAGCCATCCAGATGACATCACTAAAACACACTGGTCCTTATCTAGCCTGAAGGTTAAATTCTTCAATCACCTAAAATAATTTTGTGCCCTTGGACATGCTGTGAACCTTTAAGATAAAAGTTACTGGATGTAGCTTTTTCATCTCGTGTTCAACTCCTACTGTGGTGTACAGGGAAGGAAGTATAGACCATCAGGAACAGATGGAGTGGATGGTTGGAGGAGAAGGACTCTTCTATGGATCATTCTTCTCCAATGCCTTTTTGAACAGTGTAATCTCTGTTCAACCTCAGCTAAAAGCAACATTTCCTCCCGGGGAGACCTGATTCCTTGGTCTTATTATGATCCAGTAACTTACAGTATAAACCAGTCCCTCAGGGTCTTGAACTAACACAGCAGATAATAAACAATCTGGCCAAATTTACCTTGGTCCCAGTTATAATACATTTATACACAAATCTGGCTTCTAAAGTATTTAAACAAGCTAATTTGTGTCTCATAAGGTATTATTGCTGTGGTCATCCAGGCACTGCTGGCCTTGCAAGAGTCTGTTGTCCAAAAGGTCGCAATACTCCCCTCCACTATCTGTGAAGTTCAACCATTTTTCACAAAACTCATTTTTATCCATCTGCCAAACCTTGATGTGCATTTTGGCACGATCTGTAACCCTCATCAGATTCTTAGATTAATCTCTGACATGTCCAGCAATTTCTCATGTCATGTGCATAGTTGCCATGTCCTGTTCAGCTCTCTTCCACCTCAGGCCAACTGCCCAGTCTTTTGTCTGCCAGCCTAATGTGGACATACTGAGTATTTTACACCTCCCATGCAATCGATATGCCTCTTTTCTTTCCATGGAAATCAGGGAGAAAATGAATGGGAAAAGAGGGAAAAGAAGGGAAAAGAAGATAAGAGGTGTGTATATATATATATATATGGAACCTAGTTCAGCCCAGAAAATGGAGTAAGGAAATTGTGTTCTCTGCTATAACCTCAGTATTCTTGGCTTCTAAATTCATTCTGGTTGGCAGAAAAAGCTCCTAGTAGAGTCTAACAGGATGTTTGTCCATTCCAGTATATTTAATTCTCTCGTTTAAAATACATAGATCGTTTCTACTGATTTTATATAAAAGTGGCTGCCTGTTGGTAGGATGCCCAAAGGTCAAGGGGAAGATGTTGGTAAACCTTACCACATTTTACAGGGTTAACCACAAAATGAGAGAAAAAATGAAAAAGAGCTAAGGACTTGCAATGTAATGGAGCTAACATCTAACAATGTTCTCATTAGTAAAACGCTGAAAGCTTTTCTCTGCATCACATTATTTTAAATTCTGCCTATTTCTGTGTGCTAGACTCAGTATTGGAACACTGAATTGACTGGGTTTTTCAGTAAGAAAACCATATTTGTAGGGGAACCTGTTCTGTGTTAAACCTTTATGAAACATACATTAAGAACTCCCTGACCATAGTGATTTAGCTTGTACCTCCACAGAAGACTTTTTCCAGCACAAGGTAAAACAGTGACACAGCACAGGTGGGTTGATCCATGCAGGAATACGCTGTACAGAAGCTAAAATACATCTGAGATTTCAAAGTGGTTTAAATGGCTGCTTTTCTCAAATCAGAACTCTTTCAAGCTGCAAGTAATACTCATACAGGTAAGCATAAGCATATTTTTCTCAGGGAGAGTACTCAGGCATGGGATTCAATCGTGGTCATCTTGTGGTATCACAAATGAGTGCGATAAGGTCTCTTAAAGAATCACTGGCATAATTATCTGCAAAACCAGGTTTAATATAGAAGGAACTGTATGACAAAGTTTCTCAGATTGTAGTGCAGCTTGCGTGGGGGAGGTGGGATGCACCACCATCCGTGGGAGATGTCCACTATCAGTTCCGTTGAAAATGGAATTAAATATGTTATCTTGCCAGCTAAGCTGTATCTATTTCTTTATTATCTTCTCTTATATATTTTTTCCTGAATATGGGATACCTGAAAAAAGGGAAAGGCTTAGAATACACAGTAATAATATTTTCTATTAACAGAACATTTATATTGCTAAAACATACTTATCCTCAGTTTCAAAACACATTATGATATTAGGATACAAAAGTACTCTAACTGCTTAATGATGTTCTACTCAGTCACAGAAATCATATCATAACTCTCCATTGTCCCTGGACACAGCTCATTAAATTCTAGAAATACAGTCTGAAAAACTTAAGTCATCCAAGTCTCTATCCACTTGCTATAAAACTCTGAAAGGCAAAAAATGCTTAGGTGGGAAGGGACCTTAAAGATTCTCTGTTTCCAATCACCCTGCCGTGGGCACCATGGGCAGGGAAACCTTGCACCATCCCCACCCAAGCTGGCTGCTCAAACCCCCATCCAAGATGGCCAGGAACCCTTCCAGGGATGGGGGAGCCACAGCTGCTCTGGACAACCTGTGCCAGTGCCTCATTACCCTCAAAGTCAAGAATTTCTTCCTAATGCCTGTTCTGAACTCTTTCTCTTCAAAGGCATTCCCCCCTTTTTGACTGCTATTGTAGTAATTTTTGAAATTTGTAATGCCCATTGTTCTCTTTCTTTAGCACTTTTTACTATGATTTCCGGGATTTTTGTACTAGTAGGTTTGTTTTAGGGTATTTATGATTGTTTAGTGGCCTAGGTAGGTGTTTTGGGAAGAATTCTAAACTTATTATAATTCTAATCATATAACAGGAAGACTTGATTAAGTGATCTAAGTGACTCTTTCCCATTTCTCTGTTTTAAATAGGGGATTTTGTTGCCAATAAGGATATATGTTTTTAGTAGAGAGTTTTCTTTGATCACTCTTTGGGTACTGAAAATGAATAAATGCAAGATGTGATAATTAAGTCTATATCATCATACAAGAGAATGCATTTATGAAGTTTAAGAGCTCAGAAGAGTGCAGCGTATCTGCCTGTGCATGTAATGGCTATGTACCTTCTGGTCTATGTGAACAGCGTGACTTCTACTGCTTGTTCATTGATGCCTTCTCAATGTAAGGATTTACCTGTTTTGAGGAGCAGCAAGAATATTTGAAAATAGCTAATTTTATAATCATAATTCTTAAATAATAATATTTTAGCACTTAAAGAATAAGTGAACCTGTTTATGAAAATAGTGGTTCAAATGATGGGATTTTTAAATTTTGACTAAAACTAAATTATGCAGCTGAAATATTTTGTTAAATAAATGGCACAATTAACTATGCATCTCACAGAGGGAAATTATAACCTTGCAAATAAAGTTGTTTGCCATTTTGATATAACTTTGTAATAGTTTTTCCTAATAGAGGATTTTAAGCACTAATAAGTAGATTAGGGGAACTCACATTAGCAAAATTTCCTATTAGAAATTGAAAACAAAACAGAAGTTTGTGCAAAAAGCTTTCTCCCTCCTTTTAGCTTCAATTCACTCTAATTTATTGGGCAGAGATTGAAGATACCCTTACCTGTCTGGTCATGCAGGCATACACATAAACATCCATCTAAAATCAGTGGAAACAATCTGAAAGTTTAGCAGCATTTCTCTCGAAAGAGAAGCTGCTTTGCTCTGCTTCTTTTTTTTTTTTTTTTTTTGTCAAACTGATTAAGCAAAGAATTGCTTTTTGATGATTGGCAGTACAGAAATAAGTAGTGTCATACTGCTGTATCAGTTTTTTAATGTATGATTTGAAAATCTTGGTCTTAACCAAGAAACAGATTCCCCCAGCACAGTAAATAAACTTCAGTGTTATGAATCACGTAAGAATAAGTGAAGGAACAGAGACATATGATTTCCCCCTCCTTTCACCACCCTGTGAGCACAGAAAGCCTTCTTGTAGTAAGAGGGAATCTATTCTGTAGATTGGCGAGAGGAGGATACCTGTCCATACTCCAGTAACTAAGGTGTTGTAGCAGCTGGATGTAGTTCCCTTGTTTATGTTTTCCAGTGACATTCCAATGCATTTTATTCATTACAACTGGGTTCAGAGAAGACATTAGTCTTCAAGTTTACTTTAGGGACACCTTGCAATGGAACATCACTTTCATATTCACAAAGGTATAAGGACAATAATTTGGTTAAGATAACACATGGAAAATTAATTGTGTTTTTAAGTTTTAAAGCTCGAGAACCCCCCAGTTAGCAGAGGGAAAAGCAGAATGTTGTATGGTACTTTCTTGTTATTCCTGATGCAAAGAATCCTTCAGCTCAGTATTTGCTCACACTCATTTGCTCATGGTAAAAAGGAAAACACCTGCCATTTGCTCACCAATAGACATTTTCAGATCAAAAGCTTTTCCTGTTAACCACATTCCTATCTCTTTCCAAGTCACTGTACCTCATAACATATAGGCACCATTAGTATCCACGAGAATCTCAGTGATAAAAAGCTAATGTGAAAGAAAAGGAAGGATGCACTCACATGGAGAAGGCAGCTTTACTTGCATTTGGAACCCGGGAAAAATTGAAATTGTGCATTTGCAAAAAGAAATTTGGCAAGATAATACTTGTAGACAACGCATACCGCTGCAGAAACTTCAGGCTTATTTGAAATAGTAAGTTTGAGAGAAGCTAGTGGGAAAAGAGATTTTCTGAATCTGTGAGGGCTCATCCCAAAATGCTCTTCTTTACCTGTTGTGAGGGAGACATTGCTGTGGAAGAGGCTGTGTATTGCACTCTAAAATGACACAGATCAAATGGAGAACTGCAGATGTCTGCTAGACTTTCATGCCTGGCTTCATACCCTGCCAGTGTGGATGATGTTTTAGTTGGTAGAGGGGCTTCAAAAGACTGTTCAAAAAATGTTTTCACCTCAAGAGAAAGCTGTTGATTAAATTCTTGATCATGACCCTTTCGGCTGACATCAAACGTGGCAGAAAAGTTAGGCTAGGATGTAACATTAATTTCTAATGACTTGGACAACATAATGCTTGGGGTAAAGATCAGTACGAATTCTAACTAATGCACTACTGTGCCTCACTGTGCAGCAGGCATAACTTTCATAAAATTTAATTTGTAACATTTTATGCTCTGCTTCTTCCAGTTTTTTCTCTCCTTTTCCCACAATTAGTAAATTTTTTTTGAAAGGAATACATGATGTTCTTATGCATTAAAAATGCCTGCCTATCTGGGTAAGCAGATGTGCTGTGGCATTTTAGAGCAATCTGTAAAAAACAGTGAGAAATAAGGTCAACAGAAAATATCATACATTATGAAAAATTAATAATTATTCCTTAGTCTCTGGTCTATCTATTATGCCAAACTTTGTATGACCAATGAATTCATAATATTTCACAGCGTTAGAACTTTTATAAAAATAACTTGTGTATGAGGTTTGATCCTTTTCCAGGTTTTGATGAAAAATCACATAAAATAGCTGCAGAAGTATAAACTGGAAAGTGATCATTAGATTCACAGATGTAGCTGGTTTATTTGGGATGAGTAAGGAAAATTAGTAAGATAAAAAGATTTACTGAGGTGCGGTAGCTGTACTAGCCTTTCTAGCTTGCTCAAAGAGTCAATTTTCATTGGAAAATTTCCCATGTAATGGAACTCATGCTGTTTGGCTGTGCCTAAATATTTCTAACAACACACAGTTGCTCCAGGACCAGATGTTTTGGCCTTGTCCGTGAACTGTTAATACGAATTACTTTGATGTGTCTCCAGTGACCTAAGGGAGAAGCTGAGGAATAAGAGACACTGGGCATACATGGAACTGACTGCCACAATCTGTTTTGCTGCTTTTGCCACCACTGGGAGCTCCTGCCATGTACTCACACAGGTGCAGCCAGTTTCTAGGGCAATAAGAAGAAAGAAGATGGCTTACCTGAGAGGAATGCTGTAGAAGTGGGCTCCCGTGCCAGCAAGTGGGGCAAGTAAGGATTGATGCCTGGAAGAAGTGGTGATGATGATGATGATGATGGTGGCGGTGGTGGTGGTGGCGGCGGCAAAGTACACATGCCTGAATTAGTAAAGACAGGATAGGTAGAACGAGGTGAAGTTGGAGGCCAAAACTCACCTAACACAATTTCTGCTGCAGGCAGGCAGCTGTAGGAGAGCACAGTTTTTGTGACTGCAGGCTGCTTAGATGAAACACTGCTTATCTTTCTGAGGTCTTGAAAAATTAGTTATTTAAACTTATATAAAGTTCCCCACAACTGTCCTCTTCCCCTGGGCAGCAAGGAGTCTCTAAATTGTTTCTCAGAGCTGTGCCAGGAAATATATTTAAGTGTTGGAAAATAGGACAGATATTTCTTTAAAACCTTTTCTGCTTATTTAACTCCTGGTTCACCCACTTTAGCTACAGAACAAAGATTGTAATTTTTAAATTTTTCCTCTAACACATACAGAAAAGATGTGTTAATAATATTGATTAATATGAATTGATTTAGGGCTTCAGTCAAAGGCTGGATTTTTGGGTCTTTTTAAATTACTAGTTTTTATTATTATAAAAAGCTTGTAAACTCCCTCCCAAAATTATCCAACTATCATATGATGAGAGAACTAACATTTATGCAAACTATTTTTTCAGGAAAAGAGATAAGTCTAAGTACAATAAACAAAAAACCCCAAACCTCCTCAGGGTCATAGATTAATTTTTTTTTACAATTCCCCATGTTTGGGAAATCATATTTGGGTTTTTCTGGATATAATATGTTGCTAGTATATGCACACAAAAGTTTTAAAATAAGTTTGGAAAGTGCAGGATTGTTGTGTGAAACAGAAGCTTGCTAATCATTAATTAGCACTGCTAAAGTTAGAAAGTGCTAAAGCTCCTGTCAGAATCAGACTCATTGTTGCCAGCTCTTGTGGTTTTAATGCAATAAGTGCTTTTTCTTGAAGGCCTGCCATAAGTTCAGTGATTACACTCGAATTTCAACTTCCATGAAAAAAAGTTGCAAATTTAGATGTCTTGTTAAGCAAAGAAGCTTGAAAATATGAATTATACGTAACCTAGTACAAAATGAAAGCAGCTCATGATCTTTAACACAATCTCTTTATTTCTGAATGTTAGAGAGCCAAACATTCTCAGCTGGGGAAGGAAAGCTTTTGTTTGGCATGACAGGACTTCAGAGTGTTCTTTTTGTGCTAAATTTGATTTCTTGTTGATTGGTGGTTTTGCTGCCACAGTCATTGTCGTGTCTTCGTCTTAGCTTACTGTTAACTACAAATGTCAGATAGCAGTCTGTATTTTTCAGGTACAGAACTTGTTTTCGCTGGGAACTTTCCAGACAGTGTATCAGACTGTTACTGACTGTTAAGCATAGTTCATAATGTGAATACATGGGATGTACACATCTTCCTGTTCTTTATTCTACTGCAATCAGTGATAATTCTCTGTATTCATCAGATGATTTCTTCAATCTATTAAAAGTGTGCCAGAAAAAAAAAAAAAAAAAGAAAAAAATTAAAAAGGAGAATGTCAGACAACTTGGGAACACCAATAGGGAAATGTCACCTTTTTTCCCCATCACTGGTCTCCTTTGCTTCAGAGCCGTTGTGAAACTGAAGTCCCCTACAGCATTCTGCATGTCAATTTTGTGAAGCTGATTCCACAACATTTTCTGTGAGTTTTATCAGTATTCTTAGACCAAGAATAGCGGGCTCTTGTGCTCATTTCTACTCGTGAAAACAAGGGTGAGCCTTTGTTTACTTAGTTTCCTTTGTGTAGCACTTTACAAATGAGATGCCTCACCAAGCTGCAGTGTTTCTAGAGCAGGTCTCTGCTCAAAGTCCGTGCTAACCCTTCTCTACATTCAAACTGGCACTGTGGAAATTGAACATACTCTGTCTGGAGAGGTGCTGTCCATCTATTCAAAGATTTATTCACCCATGTAACGTGGGTGTGAGGGTCATAATAAAGTGCTTGGGAAAGTTAAGGAGCTTCCTCTTTTTCTGGTCAGCTACTATAATTTGGACTACCAGACCCATCACTGTCCCTCAAGGGCCTGTTTTATGGCTTATATTTTCACGTTTAGCAGGAGTCATCTACGTACTGTATTCTAGCAGGAACCATCATATGATGCAGGATATGTGATTTTCAAATGAGTGGAGGCTGAAATAGTGAGTTGGTATTTCACTCAGCAGCATTTCTGTTTGGAAAGACTAAAGAAATTGTTTTTCATTGAAATCAATTTAGCACTGAAAAGCCCAAAAAGAGATTTCCCTGGATGTTTAAGTGGAATAGGTATGCCATATTAAGTATGATTTAAATATATTTGTCTGTCTGTATTGGAATACAGTACAGCAATACATCAATACAAAAGCAATAAAGTAAAAATCCTGAGCAGAGTTATGGTTTCATATTTTAGTGCAGTGTTATTGTTTTTTTAGTGATTATTTTTTATTATCAATATACCTAGATGCTCTGCTCGTGGACAGGGAAATGACTATGCAGGCAAAACCAGAAAGAGTCTTGTTCTCCAAAGACTTTAGAGTGTAATTGTAAGTCAGCTCTGTGTACTTAACGTAGTCAGGGAAGCTGAAGACACCCCTGCCATATTGCTCCAGTGGAAAGGTGATCTCCTCTAAGAACAGTAGTGGAAAAATCTTGTTTTGATAAACTACGTTTACACTATTTTGTACACAGTGCTGCTCCTTAGTAGCTGGATCTCATTTCTATTTGCTTCCAAAGACTGCTGGGGTATGAAGGCAACCACTTATGTGGGCTGGTCACAGGGAGTGCCGGGCAATCATCAGTTCATGTGTTGACATGGCTGATTTAGGAAGTGGGAATTTGGGGTGCCTCAGTGGGGGCTTGCCAGCAGTAATCAGTCTTTCCTTGATAATGGTAGTCTTATGGTAGTGGTCACTGCAGTGATTTTGAAGACTCTTGTTCAAATAATTATGTTATCACAAGAGAAATCTTTTATGCAGTCCAAAGGCAAGTTATTCAGGTGTTTTGGTAAAGATTTAAATATGTGTTTTATATAGGTAGCTTGAATATTTTGCCTTTAGATTTTCTGTAAATGGAAAGAACCAGAATTACCCGTGACGCTGAGCAAGGGTGAGATACTGACTTTTGTGCTTGATGAGCAGAATGTGTGGGAAGGTAGACTTCACACATTTTTATTTGTTTTTATTGGCTCCAAAATACTGAAAAAGTGTGTTTTATCTTTTGAAAATACTAATTGCCATCCGTATTAGATAAAACACTCTTTCATATAGCATTAGATAATAAAGTTTTTTCCGTCAGGCTCCGTGATCCTAACAGCTCTTAATTTTTTTTTGTGCCTAAGTTGGCCCATCTTCTTAAGCTGATAAAATGTAGAGAGAAAAGTGGATAAAAAAATACAGTTTAAAGTAGCTGGGAACCTTCTCAGCAGTTATCAGACTCAGTACTGTTAGCGTAGAAACACATAATCACAGTATGATTATATGCAGCTGCTTTTATTGGAGAGCTCTGGGAATCGGGGTACAGACCCAAATCTGATTCCGACACGGATTTGAGATGGATACATTTTATACCCTTTCCTTACGTAACTGTTTGTTTAATCATCAACTTTGTATTGTTCTATTGTTTTCTCCAGAGCATGAGCTTTAAGCCCCCTCCTCACAATCTTTCCCATGTTTGTTGTTCCTTTCCCGCGATTCTGGTTGTGATTAAACAATCACCTTTACTATTCAATTACTAAGCAATCATCGGTGGCTACACAGGTGCAGGTTCTCATGATTTAGCAAAGACAATGCCCACTCCCATTCCCGAGGCCTACTTTTGACTATCACGATTTTTAGAAGCATTTTAACCCTATGCTATCAGTACCTGTAGCTGGTCTCCAAAATGTATGTATTTGTTTCACTCAGCTTGATCAAGGTATAGATCAGAGAGGAGAATTTTTCCCACTGAACATTTTAAAGACAGATAGAGATGCAGATGGGTTCACTAAAACACAAGACTGAATCTAAATGTGAAATGAAATATAGATGAAAGCGTCTTGCCTCAGACAGTTTTAATATTAATACCAACATCTCTTGGATGAAAAAGACCAATATTTTGTGGTTGTGACACTTTCCACAGGTACAAAACAAGCAGATTTCCTAGGGATATTTCTTAACTCGATGGAAAAAAAATCTATTTTGTAAATGGTGGTATGATTTTAGATTCAGTCCAGAATGGTACATTAAATTCCATTACTTACCTACATTTTGGGTTTTAAAAATAAAGAAGGAACAACTTTTAATGGGTTTGAAAGTAGATATAAAACACTCTGATTCTACAATAACTGTCGAGTAAATTTACTTGTTTTTGTTGTTTGTGGAAAAATCCTTCAGAATCAAACATTCTATACAGAGACTATGAATTCTCTCTTTGTCCTAGATAGCAAACACACAATTTCTAATGGAGTTGGATAGCATTAATAATATATAATTTTTCCACCATCTGCTAAAGAAGTCTTGTGGGAAACTTTTTTAACAGAAAACAAGGTCTGATTTGTAAAACCTGACTGCAGATCAGATGTTCTGGGTGTTTGATCTTAAAATGAACAGTAGGTGGCTTCAGAGAACAGTCTCACTAGTGACGGCTAGCTCCAGATAAAGACGGAGGGCACAGCCACAAACCATACAGAATGGCCACAAAGAGCTGGTGAGAGAAAGTCAGATTTTTTTTTTTTTTTATTTATTTTTTTTTTACATACTCTGCTAGTAAAAAAAAGTTAAAAATTAGGACTGTTTGACTGAAACACACTACCAAAATTCCAGATCTAATAACATTTAAAACACAGCTGTACTGGATTACATTGCTGAGTTCTGCTGAGCCTAGTGCCTCCTGTGAGAGAGAATATTATATGACAAGGGTAGGGAAGAGGTTTCTGAAGAGGGTGAGTGTTTATTGAAGCTGACCTTCATAAGCCTTTCCAACTCCCTTTGATTTGTTGTATCCACAGTGTTGTGGTAATATCATCTGATGAACCTTTCTGCAAATCTGCCTTTGAACACACAATGCTGGTTTCCACCACATTATAGCAATGAATTCATAGTTCAGGTATGCACTTCATAGTAAAGTAATTTTTAATCACTCAGATGCATGACAATCATGACTTCATTAGCTGTGTCATGTCTATGTCATGATGACATAGAACCTGTAACTGTTTCTGATCCAGCTGAAGTTCTGAGCAGCTTTCTCAGTCTTTGTCGATTGTTCAGTAGCTTTGTTCTTTCTTGTTACCTTCTCTGTGCTTTTCCAGTTCTGCTATTTTTGAGATGGTGTGATGGGTAGGTTTGCACAATGCCACAGTGGCACTTTATGGTTTTCTCCTTTGCTCTTGTTTAAGGTAAGAAAACCACAAGTGTTGTATTATCTGCTTCCTTACAGCAGTTGAAGTGGCTAAAACCCACAGCAGAACACTAGTAAACTGAATTATATTAGAGATGATTAGACCCTAAATAGAACATTTTTAGGTGTGAAGACATACCTTGCCCCAGATCTCCAATTTAGTATTTGGATACGCAGGCATCTTTTGTGTCTAAAGAAAACGTCTAAATTTTCTCACACTATTGGAATTATTCCAATATTGGGCCACAGTGTTTTGTTCCATGTAAAGAATCAAGAAAATCTGCTTTTTTCCCCCCTCACCTACATACATACATTTGTGTATGTTTATGTAAGTATATGAGAAAGGTTTTATCTTCTTCACAATTAAAAAATAGATGTAAATGTTACTTCAGAGAAAATAGTGCTCCAAATAAACTGTTTTTTAATACGTCAATACATTTAATACCTTTTCTTCTTAAAATTCTACAGTTACATAGTCTTGTGGCCTGTAATTAACAATGTTATTTCTCTCAAACCTTGAGACAAAATGAGAACATACTCATCTCTAGCATTTCAGGCAAGTACCTTTCTTTGTAACGTTAGGTTTATAAAATGCTTCAGTAGTCATTCTTGCTATTGGAATTTATAGACTGAAAATGATGAATTTATCTGTAGAATTGGAGACCAGCTTTTCTCATGGTCCAGAAGCTTATAAAATAAAATAAACACTTGTTTACCAACTGGCTGATACCTTGCTGTTCTATGTATGTGTTTTTCTTTTCCTACTTAGCTTTTTTTCATCAGTGAAGTATCTCTAATAAGGGATGATTTTTTTTTCTCATCTGTAACTTCCTATATAAAATTTCAGAATTTACTGCTATATAACCAAGTTAGAATTATGAAAATAGTTATAAATTATAAATTAAATTCCTTCTTTAAAGAAGAAAAAGAATATGAAATCTGGTGGCCTTTTATCCTACTCTGTCTCTTTTCCTCTCCTCATATACATTTGTGTATGTACATGGATGCACTCACATGAGTTTCTTTATCTAGCTTCAGAGGCCAATAAATTCTATCACCCGAAAATTTATGTAATAAAATTCTGGGGAATTACTTACATCCGATAGATAGAATGAACCTGTTTATAAATACCTCAAGTCTCCTTTCTTCAAAGAGAAAAAAAAAATCTATATGCATGGCATTAATTCTGTGCACAGGAGCAGTCTCAGAATTCATTTGCATTTTTGAGGAGAACCCTGGTACCTACATGTGCTGACCATCAAATGAGAGCTGTCAGAGATCCGCAGGTTTGCTGAATCAGAGCAACACATTGCCTGTCTAATGCCTCCCTAGCTCCTCTGACAATGAATATTGACAACAAGGAAGCTGCCTGGTTGTGTTGTTAATTTGTTATTTTATTTATCGGTCTTTTATGTGTGTTTCACTTTTATGTATGATGTGTTTCCATTGTTGATGCTGTCTTCCTTCTGCTCTCAATGGTGTTCCTGTGTCCCAGCAGATTCATGTGTTTGTGGCAATGAAAGAGACAGAAGTGACGACTGTCCTCCTGGGACACAGCTCATAAATTATCCCTTACAACCAAAGCACCAGACAAAACAGTTTTTTCAAGTGGCCACAGATGAGCTATGTCCAAAGGAATTTTCTTTTTCAGATGTTTATTAATGCATCTGTTTACTGATCTCGGGCATGCAGACTGCAAAAAAGGTCATAATTTGCAGGTGCAAATGCATTTGCCAAAGGCTTCTGGAGACCAGCTTGATTCTGATTACAGTGGATGCTAGGTAAAAACCCAAGGTCTTAACCAGCTGGTTTCAACTGGTTTTTCTGGTTGAAGTGTTATACTGAGTGCAAAATTTTGTCTCTAGCATAGAGAAAGCACAAAGTAAAAGATGAGAGAGAAATGGAGGCAGAAAGTAGAGCAATTAGTATTACCAGCTGTGACTAAATCTGCTACGAATATGGTGAGCTCAGAATATTTAATATATTTATTCCGAAAGATGCTTTAAATAACTGTAATTATATAATTAAATGACTTCCTGTATAAAATTCTATCACATAGAATTAAAGATAACTATATTCCACACAGCAAAATGAAGGCAATAATAAGAGGGGAAAAAGATGGGATATTCTTTCTGCAAAAATTTTAAAGGATGAAAAAAATTTTAAACCCTCAAAATAAAAAAGATACCAAAAAGGGTCTCTCCTGGAGGCTATTTTCTTTTGCACATGTAGGAAGAAAAAGCTGAAAGAGCTGGAACTTGGAACTGGGACAAGTTAGCCTCTTGTGCTGCTGAATTCCAAGATACTTCATTTCTGGGAATCTGAAAACATAGTGGAGAGTCACCATATTAAGTAAGCAGCAGGAGATCAGAGTGTCTGACAGGACACTGGTTGGATTCTAATACATACCCTTTGCAGTTCTTATGAAAGTCTTTGTTTTTGAGGAGTTGGTACTTGCAAAGCAGGAAAGTAAAGTATATGGATTTTTTCAGTTGCCTCTCCCTCCTCAAAAAAAGAAAAAAAGAAAAGAAAAAAAAAAGCTAAGCGTTAAGCCTAAAACACCTGCATTTGCCTAATGTCACTAGGCATACTTCACCAGCTAGGCTTTCCTTTCTCCATTCTTTTGCTGTTGCCTTTGGCATAGGCACTGAAATCTTTCCTCAAGTGTACAAATGTCTTGCTGAGGAATAAGATCCATCAGAGCCTGTGAACAGCTATGTTACATACTTTTAATCAGAACACCCTAATTTTGTGATTGGTGCATAGCAGCAGTCTATAGAACTCCTCACACCTGTTCTCATTGGATTTTTCAAAGTGAAACCGTGGGTATGTCTACACTGCTCTATGTCTGCACAGAAAAAGTCAACAGTGAATAAATCTAGCACTCTACACAGGGATGGCCACATGGCTTAATTTTCTGCCTTCCTGACTCTGTTTTTTGCACCATGTCAAGTTCCTGAGCAACCTCACCAGCCCTTCTGGCTCAGATGGATGACCTCCTGCTGCCCACTTGGGCTGAGCTGAGGAAGAACCAAGTCTGCAGATATACTGTTTTAGCACCCCTGTAAAAGACATTTTATTTTACTTGTTCAAGGTATCATTGTACAGGATTCCATGTAACTTTATAACTTTAGTTTTTAGTTTTGCAAGTGCAGGTTATGTGCAAAGCTTGCGCATATTATGAAAGCTTTTTCTAGAAAGCCAGTGGAATGGCCTGACGTTGCATGAAAGGATATGAAACAAATCCAAGCAAATAATATTTTGTATACTTTATAAGACTAAAGAAAAAAAAAGCTGTTTTTTAAAAACCAGCACCTTTTCTCATCTGAAATTGAATTTCAAGACTTTTAAGACTGGTGATGTGGCTAATTTGGTTTAATTTCTACTATGGATATTTGGTGAGAGGAAGGAAAATGAGACACTCCCCTAGGTCCATTTGTGAGGAATTGATTGCACAAAGAGAAGGAGAGTGACTGCAAACTCTCGTGTTGCCCTGATTCAGGTCTCCTGATGACTGCACCTGGAGACAGTTTTGGCCCCTGCTGAGGACTGTGTTATTGTGAACCCATTGTGAAAGTAATTGATACAGGCAAAAAGTAACATTCAGTCCTTGAGATGTTTTTGCTGTTTTCTTTAGGCCATGCAACACCAATTTTAAATCAATGGGTTTTTTTCAGCAAAAAGTAAGGAGGAAAGCTGAATTCCCCAGTTACACGCAGATTAGATCTCTGCTTGTTTTCAATATACGCATCAGTTACACAAAGCTTGGTCAGCCCTCTTTTAAAGGTCTGCATAGGCTTTCAGCTTGTCCTTTTTCTTGTCATTTTCAGTGACTTTTGGTGCCTTTCTGATTTCTTTATTAACCTTTATTCACTGTGTTTTATTTGTCCCAATCAATGGTAAGTGCACAACTTTCTGTTCTGGGGTCTCTGTAGACTATAATACAATTTTGTTCCCCTGATTGAGTTTTTCTATTATCGCTATTTCTGTATTCGCTCTTAAAGCTTGCCTTTCTTTAATTCACTTTAAACAAACATCTGAATAGCTTTAAAAGGTAGATGATACCAATACTGTCAAGATCCCATTGATCTTCCAATTGAAGCTGCTGGAAGGCAAGCTGGCTACTTTCTCCCTGTGTTTCGGTTCTTAATTTTCTGATTATTTTGATAGCTTAGAAGTTTTAGTAGCAATGAAGGTGAACACATCCTTGCCTTTTCATGTACACCTCGTTTTTGTGTTAGTCCCAGACAATATGGCACTGTCAGAAAGTGTTAGATACAGCTTTTTATGTTGTCTGAAACAGTTTCTCAATTGCAAGCTGGAAATAGCAGTTTGAAAGCCCGTGTCCCGGACTGAGTTTAGCATGTTGTGTTAACACTTATCTTCATTATGGTTATTTCTGCCAAATGTGTTCTGCTTTTCAGACAGTTCCAGACAGTTCAGTTTTCCTGAAGGGGAAGATTTGTTGGATTACCTCCACTAGCTGTGGAGGTAAATAGATGGTCACTAAGAATGCAAGAGGACAGAATTAGCACGTAATGAGTAATTTTTGCATACACAGAAATTCTGTTATATTGGATTAGGCACAGGTAGCCATGTTCTGCATTTTATATTTTTATATTCTAATTTTTAGTATGCATTTCAGATTGTAAACTTTAAAAAATGAGCCTTTTCTAGGATAAAGAATGGTGATGACCTGAGGGTGGGTCTGCACCATAGAGAGAAGGAGCTGCAAAAGTCCCTGAGAAGTTGGAGCTGTGCACCATTAAGTCTTGAAAGCCCACCAGTGTCTTCAGAGTTGGGTGTATGCTGCGCTCACTGAAGACCCTGCTTTTGGGGTCGGACAAGTAGAGTAGTTTCAAATATCTGTGCCCCTGATGTGTGAGTTGTAGGCCTAGATTTTGCAGTGATGTTTACTCATCAGGTTCTTGCAGCTGGGCCAAAAAATCAGAACTTCACACATTCATTCATTGCAATAAGGTCCTTATCTGACTAAGATGGCCTGTAGGCTTCCTTGCAAGAAATTAAATAAATCTTAACTTCTTTGTCTGAAGCAGGATAGGAGAGTAATGAAATGGCTCTATCAGGTTTGTCATCTTTGGAATCCATAAGGAATTTCCGTCTGTCAAATTAGTAGGGATGTTTTCTATTGTCGCTTTGTAGTGTGGTGAGATCTATGCTGCAGGATCATTTGGCAATTTATCTAACCACACACATGGGGAACAGCAGTTTCAAGGACTGAGTCCAGGCTGTATTTATCTTATGCCTTATTATGTGGTGATTCTCTTGGTCTCTTCTGTTACTGTCTTCTGGTTCTTCTTAGAGAACTTGAACAGTATGAATGGATCAAATAAATCTGAATTCACCTCAAAATCTCAGTGGAGCATGAACATTGCACTGAGTCCACTATATAATATAACATAACAGAAAAGGTCTTTAAGTCACAGTTTAAACTCATGTCCCTCTGCATGTTAGCCTAAATCATCTGACATGGTTGTCCTACTCTGGCATAAAGCCAACCCAGTGAATGTAAAGAAACTCTTAAGCCTCATAAATAATACATAAATGTAACAAAAAATCCCCAAACAAAACAAGCAAACACACATCCCACCAAAAAAAAGAAAAAAAACAACCCCAAAAAAAACCCCCAAAAAACAAACAAACCCAAAAACCAAACCAAAACAAAAAATAACCCCAGAAACAAAACCAATCAAAAGCCTCAACCCAAAATACTCTGGGACCTCAATAGTGCCAGTTATTTTACTTCAGTATTTTTCTAACACTAAGATGCTGTAATTTCCTACATTATATCATAAGCTGAAGGCACAAGAAACCTTTTCTGTCCACTGACATCTTCACACTACTTCAACTTTGAGGGATTTGAAGTATCAAAAGCTCTATGATTTGCTTTAGAAATGCAGAGGCCTGCCTGAATAAGAGCTGTTGATTGCAGATTCAGAACTTCCAGCAGCTATACAGATAATATAATTTCAATGTATGTATTTTTTTTTGCATAGAAAACACAATTACAGTGAAGCATGCAGGCTCTTGTACAGTGCAGATGGTGTGATAAAATTTGAGATGCATGAAAAAAGGAAGAAGAATTTTTCATTTAAACTTATCAAAACAGTAAAATTATAGTGGTGTCAAGCTGTAAATATTATTGAAAACTGCCATATATTAAACTTTGTGTTTGCATATGTATATATCCATGCCTACATACTTTATCACACTGATTTGTCTTTGTGTCTGTGTAACAGCTGTACCTCTTTATGCTGTAACAGTAATGTGACCACAGATACCCAGTTCATGCCCAGAGTTTCAATCTGTAGAGTCAACTGGCATCAGTTAAATTCACTGCTTCTACATTAAGGTTATAATGACCTTACTGACACTGTAGCTTTAATATTCCTTGATCTAAAAGATACATTGCCAAACAAAGCATCTTTGAACTGGAGAGGGAATAAGAAAATCAGGAAAACAGTCAGAGTGCAGTATGGCATTTTGGAAAGCAGTGTTGGAAGTCAATTTGGGGTTATAGAGGACAAGTAACTAAACTTGTCTTTGTGTTATGCAGCAAAGAACTGGCTGATCCTTTGGTGTATAGGTGGGGGGCCACAAATTGGAGCAGCAAAGTGATTTTAATTCTAACTCGCAGCAGTGGTGAGCTTGGTACAGAAATATTGTGTGCTACTCTGGTACAGACATTTTCTAAAAGAATGTTGGAATGGTGGTACAGAAAAGAACTGTAAAATGCCCTTCGGAGACTGCACAATCTCTGAGAGATAATTTGATTATAGTGTTTAAGTATCTTCAAGGGAAAAATACAGAACACTGAACCAATGACTGGGAGCTGCAGACAGACAAGTTAAAATTAAAATGAGGTACAATATTCTTAAAAGTGAGATTGATTAACCATTAGAACAAAGGAAGTGCTTGAATTCTCATTGTATCACATTCTTCAAATCATGGCTGAATGTCCTTTCTGAAAGTCAAACACAACTTATGGTACTCAGAGGGAAGTAACCAGCAGAATCTGAATGACCTGTTTGACAGAGTCTGCAGAACAACTACAGAATTTGCTCTCTTCAATTCCTCAGTTCTGTAACATGAAGTCATGTATTTCACAACTTCCCTCAGACAAGTTGCTTTCGGGGTCACATCTCTCAAAATCCCCCTCATATCAGACAGGGAATTCAGAAGCTTTCAACTCATGTTCTCCTCTGAAAATGACATCACAATTCTCTCTGATTAATATTGTCGATATCAAAATACCCCTTGTACTGTTGAATGTTTCTTACATTGCCTCGAGAATGAGTGTTAGTGATTATAAACATATACACGGTATAAAGGCTTTCTGTGCTAAGTATATCCCTGACAGAGTGAAAGGTACAAGATATCTATACGTGAAAATTGGTTGTTCAAGATCAGTGTATATCCAGCATAGTGTAACTCTAATGAAAACCTGTTAGACTGTGGTGGAAACAGGAAAGCCCTGCCTCCATAAGTGAAATACTGTAATTCTATGCTCAAAGTTATTTCTGGTATTTACAATTTATGTTGCACATTATGACATTTAATTTAGGAACTCCATTGTAGCCTAGGCCTACTAAGTAAACACAGACAAAAGTTTATATATTTTAAAATACTGTTCTAGATAAAGCCTTGGTGCACTATCACATACAGGACTGAAACAGGCCACCGATTTCATGGTAGGGAACAAGTTACCACCCATAAGCTGATCTGTGTGAACTGCCTGCACACACCACCTTCCTGAGTGCTAATAGCTTAGAATCCCAATTACCTGGCCTTTGCTGAGGGCTAGGAGCATATTTAGGTGTAGTTGCCAGGGACCGGTTGATGCATGGTTACTTGCTTCCCTGTGATATGTCTGGCTTAAATCTGTATTTCTCCTGTTAGCTCAACACACCTGCAGGAGTTACTCAACTCAGGAATATACATTTATGCATGTTCAAGTGAAACAGTAAAAATGAAACAGCTGATCACAGGAAAAAATGCTATGCTTTTTCTTCTTACTTCCTGAACAATAAGAGCTGCTGTTATAAAAAAAAATCTATTTGCTAGAAGTTAATGGCAGATATTGAACAGAGATCACAGTTCATGACAGTACTTCCTTGTGTGGAGTAAACTTTTCTATTTTTACTTGCAAAGGAAAATATTAAATACTCAGTTTTGGACTGTTTTTCATTTCAAATACAAAAATATTTGACAATTTTGCTGAATTCTTGATATAGCATATCTTGGGAGAAAAGGAAGCAGCTGTAGAGGGTTGACAGAACTGGAATTCTTGAAAAGTAATGATACACAGCTTATAGAGTTATTGTTGAAAATGCACATCACCTTGGAGTTATCAACAATGGTAAACAAAATAATGTTAGAAGCACCTTTAGCCCTTGAACAGACAATGGACCATGAGTGTTTATTTCCAGACAAATCTTCAACAAGACTTTCCCAAGCTGTCCTAGGTTACAGTGTAAGATGTAACCAATAGTATGTATTCTACTATCATCTTCACAAGCTGTTAAAGCAGGTGGGGCAGTGCTCATTATCTCCTGCCATGACTCACCCCTGATAACTCCCTCTGAGGGCTATCACTGTTTAATGGGCAGTCAAGGACCCACTGCATGGCTCATAGAATGACATCAGCCCATTGTGTGACGCTCCGCCCAGGGGGGAGGAGCCAAATATTCCCACCTGGATATAATGTGGGGTTTGGAACAGCATCAGTAATCCTTACCTACTGGGTTCCCAGAGGACAAGAGCTACTAGTGGATCACTGGGTACAGACCAGACCCTTCTACAGGATCACTGCTTCAACAGAACCACTTCATCTGGACTGTTACCACCCTGACAGGGTGTCAGGTTGTATCCTGCCTCTGTCAGTGTTCTTGTACTACTGTATTTATTTTAATTTTCCTGTTAACTTATAATTCTGACTTGCAATCTCCCACTGGTTTGTTTTCAAACTAATACACAAGCACATGAAGCACTTCCAGCAGTTTTACCATCTAAATTCTAGTGAAACTCTGAGAAGTGAGTCAGATGCTGAAAATGCATCCAGAGAGTAGCAGTCAGTGGCTCAATGTCCAGTTGGGGATCAGTGACAAGTGTCTTTAAGGGGCCAATGTTGAGACCAGTATATTTAATACCTTCATCATTGACATAGAGAGTGGGATTAACTGTACTCTCAGCAAGTTTGCAGATGATACCAAGATGAGTGGTGCTGTTGACATACTTGAGTGATGGGCTGCAATCCAGAGGGACCTGGCCAAGCTGGAGAAGAGGGCTCATGTGAACCTCATGAAGTTCAACAAGGACAAGCACAAGGCACTGCACCAGGCTTGGAGCAACCCCTGGTATCAATGCAGGATGGGAATGGACAGATTAGGAGCAGCCCTGCTGAGAAAGACTGGAGGTGCTGGTGGATGAGAGGCTGGACACAAGCTGGTGAAGTGCACTCAGCCCAGAAAACCAGCCTGGGCTGCATCCAAAGCAGTGTGGCCAGCAGGTCAGGGGTGGGGATTCTGCCCCTCTACTCTGTTCTTGTGTGACTCCACCTGGAGTGCTGCATCCAGCTCTGGGGTCACCAGCACAGAAAGGACATGGACCTGTTGGAATGAGTTCAAAGGAGAAGCACCAGGATAATTAGAGGGATGGAACACTTCTCATATGAGGAAAGACTGAGAGAATTGGGTTTGTTCAGTGTGAAAAGAGAAGGTTTTGGGGTGACCTTAATGATGTCTTTCAAGACTTAAAGGGGTTTATAAGAAACATGATGACAGACTTTTCTGTAGGGCGGCCTGTTGTGATAGGGCAAGGGCTAATGGTTTTAAAGTAAAAGAGGATAAACTAAGATTAGATAAAAGGAACACTTTTTTTTTTTTTTATGCTAGGCATGGTGAAACAAAGGAACAGGTTGTCCAGAGATGTGGTAGATGCCCCATTCCTGGAAACCTTCAAGGTCAGGTTGGATGGGGCTCTGATCAACCTGATCTACTTAAATGTGTCTCTTCTCATAGTCAGACTAGAAGACCTTTAAAGGTCCCTTCCAACCCAAACTATTCTCTGATTTTATGACTGCATGATTTTATTATGATCTTTCTGCTCCAAGTCTCCTGTAAAGTACAAGGAAAAACAGAAACAACAAACATTTTCAAGTTAGAATGGATTGTATTTTCTTTTAAACTGATGGTATCCCAGTTCCATTTTTTAATATGCAATGTCTAAAATACTGTTTTATAGATAAATTTTGTTTCCTGGCCCTCATTATCCTCACAAACTTATTTTCAAATTCAGGCCTACTGCTAATGTCTTATTTAAGGTATTGTACTACCATTTTATTATTTGGCACATACTTCCAAAAAATTCTGTTGAAATAACATTGAACTATTTATATCAAGTGCTTTTGTGGCTGCATTTTCAAAATACTGAGATCTAGAAATTAACTTTAAAGCCCCATTTGGCATGAGTAAGAGGTATAAATAGCTGGTTTCACAGTTTGTAAATGGATGGATACTTCCCTAAACCCTTTAAAGGAAGAGCTCCAGCAAATGGTACTGCGGGATTGGATCTTACACTAGAGTATATAAATAAAAGATAGGAGGAAACTCAGTTATGGTAATGTGGAAGTGGAGCTAGGGTTATTTATGAGATTATGCACCTCTTCCTTTACCAAATTCACATTTCTTTACCTTTTGTTACACAAGTAAAATGATTCAGTGAGGTCGAGGCACTCTGGCCCAAAAGGCAAAAATGATTTGCTGAACTGGATGAGGCTGGGGTCTTTTGGTTTCCATTTCACTTCTTGTAGGGGCTTTCCTTATTGTAATGTCTATTTTCTTGATTCCCAATGGAAGCCCACACTGAATAAAATTTTAATAATAAATTTAAACGGACTCAGTTGCATAATACAAAGTTAACCTGCTTCTCTCAAACTCAGAAATCAAGAAAGTTGATCCATTTAATTTGAGTCATTCAATAAGGTTTAAAGACATTTTCCAAATGAGAAAAACCTGGAATTTTCAGTCCTTAAAAGTCCTAAACTGAAATTAGTATTAAAGAATAGGTATATTCAGTTCTTCAATATTCTTGAGGCACTATTGTCACTTCATGGTCAATGCCAGGTTCTGCTAATAATTTTTATGCCAATTATCATCCTGAGACTTATCTGGTCTATTACTCTCTCTCTAAAATAAAGATGAGTTTCACTGGCTTGTGTCAGATATGGTCCCAAAGAAGGGAATAGCTGAAGGCAATTTATCCCAGAACTACTTCCATCTGCTTGCTTTGAACACTCAGGGACTTTCAGTTTCATGTTTCCCTTGATCAGGGACTGTTAACTCCATTGAAGTACTGTGATTTCCACAAATGGATGCCAAAATGAGAAGATCAAGCTAATTTTCTTTTATGATCCAAGCCTGGATTTGAGTTTAGGTCTTGAGGAATATGAGGACATAAGGCTAATACTCTTTTTCATTCTATTGTTCAATTGCTTTTTGTTTCCGCTTAGCTACCCTGTGCCTTACTCATAGATTTATGTTATAGATTTAGGTCACTTCCAGGGTTTTACATCTGGAAATAAAATTTTGCTATAAAATAGTAGCAGTCAGGGGAAAGCCTATTTTAATGTCACAACATAAAAGCTGCATATATTATTTTAGTTCAGAGATAAAATGAAGGCTGGTGCTGTGAATCTGTGATACAGTAAAAGAGCAGATGAAGAAGTTACATCTTGTTCTGGTGTCATACAAAACAACAAAATAGACAACTGAGCTGAGGATTTTCATTTCACTTTCCAAGAAGCTTTTCCATTTCAATATATGTGGAAATGTGGACCATTCCTTACTTCTGTCTGACTGCAGTCTAATCTAAATAGTCAAGGGCACGGTAACATTTGAGAGAATGGAGTATTAATTTATTTATTCATACATTCCTGTAAAACTTTTATTAAACCAGTGAGCAGATACCACTGAGGGGTATCCTCCATACCTTTCCATTTATTATTGAGATTTTTTTGAATTACATATACCTGCTCATGATATTCAGGTTACTGTGAAGAGGGATTCACCTTAATAGATGAGCAGCTGAATCTCCAAGATGCTACACTGGAAAGAGAAAGATAATTTGTGAGGCTTGTTAATTTGTCTAAAAAGTGTAGTATTCATATTAGTGATTTACTGATAATGGCTTAATAACATATCCTGAGCAAAACTTATTTTGTACCTTCAAGTCATTAGACTGGCCATAAGTGGAATGTTAAAAAGTATGTTTACAAAGGCTTTTGTAGATAAAACATGAAACAGTATCATGTTAAAGAAAAGGCACTGAGACTAGTGATGTGGAATATATGTTCTATGTTCCTCAGCTGATGTGCTTACAGAAGGGATTTTCTTCAAAGGCTTTATCACAGCCATAGCCATAAGCACGTGCATTCAATTCACAGCTGTTTGTTGTGATCTAAGAATTGAATTTATATTGTCGAATGAAATGTATGAAATTATTTCCCTGGTTTTACAGTTTGCTTTGATCTCACATTTAAAGAAAAGAAAACAAAACTGTTCTGCCTGCAACTAACCCTGCATTTTAGGAGTAATAGTGATTAAAAAACCCCTGAAGACACTTAATTTCATCCAGACACACTTTTAGATGTGTTACCTTAAACCCCAAAATTGCCCTGAAGTAATCTCATTATTTTCTGCTTCACATCTGACTAAGTAAATAAAGAAAAAGAGAAGACCTGCTCTGGCTCCTAAATAAGGGCCTCTGGATTTGTATTATGACAGCTAAGATGCTAATGGCAAGGAAAAATCATCATACAGAATCATAAATAGATCTGTCATTTTAAAATAAAGTGAAGGTTTTATGTGCTGGTACAATGATGCAATTCAATAATTAAAATGATTATACAACAGGTGGCATTCAACAACACATAAAATCCCATGCATCAGTCATTCAGGAAAGGCAATCAATTAAAGTAGTTAAGTGAAAATGTAAGATGGAATATTAAAGTCTTAAAGCTATGTTATAAAGGCTCTATCTAGCTCAGGTTTCTATTCTGTAACAAAATTCAAAAAGCAGGAGTTGAAAGAAGATTTAAAAAAGATTCACTGTAACTCTGGGGCTTTGTAGAGAAATCATTGGTCCTAAATACTTGGCGAACTGTGCTTGCCACAGTGATATTTTACAGATATTTTTTCAACTAACAACGTAGAAGTTTGAATTCTTAATATGAAGTCCTTAATTTCTATTAAAAAATGATTTAGTTTGACTATTTAACTGAGCCTAGTCATAGCACTTAGATTCTCTTAGGTATTTGAAATAAGCCAAGACTGCAGTTCCATTTGTGATGGTAGCCCACAGAAAGAACAAGGCTCACAGACACTAATAAACATTCCTGAAATGCAAGAATAGTAGACACTTTTTAAAAGTTGCTAGTGCTCATGTAATTCTATTTTCTTTGGACCTAAAATTCCCTCACTATCCCCAATTTCCCCCCCTTGTTTTAACAGTCATTCAAGGAGTGTTTCATAACATAATTATTTCTAGCATAATAAGTATAAAATGCCTGGCACAGTAACAATCACATCATTGCAAAGAATGTTAATAGTTGCCATATCAATAACCTTCCACCACATTTAATAGAAATAATGTTCAGAACTATAGTACAGGTAGTGTCTGAAAATGGCATGGTTTACCACCGTGGAAGGTGGTAGAAGCCATCTTTTTTTTTTTATGAGCAGTCCTGGTCTGCAACGTTTGCCCTAGTGATCAGATCTTCCCTTGTACAGGTCTGCAGGGACCAAGCTCAAATTATGTGTCTAAGTGTCGGTACAAGAGGGAACAGGGTCAGGGCCAGCATATCTCAGTTCCAGAAAAATTATTCCCCTTTACTTCTTCTATCCTTCAAAATCCATTTAGTTAAATGTAACGGGCAGAACAGAAAGATTTGCTTTCACTGCCACAGAGAGAACTGTAAAGGAGCTTTGTTTTGAGTTTCTCCTTCTGCTGTTATTCTGCCCTTAATATAAATTTTCTTTTCTGACCGTATATATTACGAGACTATCATTGAGTACTGGATTTGGTTGAGATAGAGATAATTTTCTTTGCAGTTGCTGGTATGGGGTTATGGTTTGCATTTTTGCTGGAAACAGTGTTGATAACTCACTGAGTTTTTTTGTTACTGCTAAGCAGTGCTTGCACAGAGTCAAGCCCTTTTCTGCTTCTCACACCCCATCCCACCACTGCAGAAGGATTTGTGAGGGGACACAGCCAGGACAGCTGACCTTAACTGACCAGAGGGATATCCCACACCATACGACATCATGCTCAGCATGCAAAGTGAGCGAGCTGAGTGAGCCTGGGACTGAGCTGCCTGCCGAGGCTAAACCCACACCACCTTATCCTGGGAAAACATACACGCAGCTGCTTCTGTTTCACATACGCTGGTGTTTTTCATTCTGTGTCTTTACAGCACACTGGCTTTGCGTGCAGTGCAGATGTGCCCAGTGGTGCTGAGGGAGTGGTTCTTCACACTGCAGCGCCTTCTGTCTGTCAGCGAGCCAGCGCTGCACCCGGCTGGCTGAGACTGTCGGCCTCACCCCACGGTAGCCAGCAGCAGCCCACGGCCTCCGATCCTCTGCTAACACCTCTTGACGTCTTCCAGACTTGCAGGCTAGCCTTAAAGAGAAATAAACAAAAAAGGAATAAATAAATAATAAAGGATAATTTGCTGTGTTAAAGTGCATTGTTAAGAACAAAGAAACAAATAAATGGTTCACCCTGTAAGTTAAGGATTATTTTTTTTATTTAGCCATTCAAACAGGAGAAATTAGCATAGTATATGCTATTGTGCATGTAAATTATTCTTCTTAATAAATATTCTGGGAATAGTTTTATACATTTTGGAAGCTTGAAGTCCCCTGGTTATAAATCATCTATGTTCCATATGGCACAGGCATATTTTAAACAGTGTACCCACTGGAAAAAGCTGTATATTGTTTTTCTGAATGCTTTTCCCTTACCCCCTAAATTTATAAATCATACTGTCACCTTCCTAAGTGGTTTGTGGCTTATTTTCTAAATTTTTGTCTGTCTGCAGAGAGGGGAGAAAAACCAAGAGGTACCAGGTCTTTCCTTGTAGCTGTACTATTCCAGCTGGTAGAAGTGATGAAAGGCTCAGACTGTATTAAGGATTCAGCTCAGTTTTCAGATCAGCTGCATTGCTATTGAATACCTTTCCTTAAAACAAGTGCAAAGAGCATTTGATTGCCTACCTAAAAATAGTGCCTTTTAATGGAAAGTAGGAGATGCTGAACCTGCAACGGAGAGTGTAGGAAGCAGCTGGGGCTGTGCCGGCCTGCATGCAGCCACAGAGGACGCTATCAATAGAAACCTGGGTGATTTGGTCTGGTCCCAAATGATTAGGCACTTATGGCAGTCAGAACCCCTGCCAGGTTTTAGCTCTCCTTCAGCAAATGACCTCCAGGATGCCCTTTAGTAGGAAACCTTTCAGTACTGCTTCTGGAAAAAGGAAAAGATTTCATTGATTATTATTTTATTTCAGCAGCTTACTTTTAGTAAAATACTCAGACTGCAGATTAATGCTTGACATAATTATATTTCTGTCTCTTGGAAAGGATGCACAGATTGAAAAGGTTGATGTATGCTTTGTTGAAATACCACACAGCGATTACGGCATTACTTGTACAGAGTGCATTGCTCTATCACACGTTTTCTCCAGCTTCTCCTGCTGCACTAGAATGCTCTGCTTTCTGGTGCATGAGTTACAGAAGCTCTCAATTTAGAATTTTGCTTCCATTCTCATGTATAATGTACCCCACTTCTGGCACAGAGGCTCATCTTAATGATTTTATTACCTCTTGTTTTATGAAGTTGAGTCATACAGAAGAATATATACTGTTTTGGTGATAAATAGTAAGAACATAAAATATATTCTATTACACTAGTCAGAGATTACCCAGGCAGGGAGGATTGTCAGCTTTATACAGGCCCTAAACATTGGAGTACTCTACAGTAAATACAACCATCAACACCATACAAACATCCAGCTTCAGATTACTCTGCTGAGCACCCCTCAGAATGATGGCAGGTGTCTTTCATCTTTCCCCTGTTGATTTCCCTGTCTGAGCCTGTGAATTTGAATCCAACCTAGAAGTTTCACAACTTCAGTAGCAAAATACTATTTGTGAGAACGAAGTCTCACTAAAGATGATGGTGCCACCCCTGCTACTGCACAAAACGATAGGCCTAAAGCTGAAAAAGGAAGCAGTAGGTGAGATTCATAAAAGCCTGTGACCTGAAGCAGTGTTGCCAATTCTAAGCTGCCAATCAATTCCATGAATTAAAAATAAATAAATAAATAAATAAATTTTTTTCCCTGACTCCACCTCTTAATTGTGTGCCAAGATGTAGACTCTCTCACAGTTCACAACTATCACGAACAAGCATTTCTTTAGGAAAACAAACCCTCCCCAGCCCCACATCCCAAATGTTAGAGACCTGAGTTAACTGCAAAATTCCTCACCATTCCACAAAAAAGTCAGAACAAAGACCATGACTCCTTCACAGAAAGTGGTTTGACATCATCTGTTGATGGGAAGTAGAGAGTAAATGTTTTGTTTTCCTTTGTTAGCAGCCTTTGCTTTTGCTTTATTACGGCTATCTTGCCACATGAGGTTTTTTTCCATTTCATTTTCTCCCTTGCCTTGTCCTGCTGAGGAGGGGAGTGATAGAGTTGCTTAGTGGGCGCCTGGTGGCCAGCCAAGGTCAAACCACCACAGTGTTGTAAGAAAAGAACCCCACAGACTAATTGAGTGGAAATAAAAGAATTCATAGTCCGCCAAAAGATGAATAAGGCTAGAGAGGGAGAACATTTTGGTCTTAGAAACAGAAAGAAATATATAATGAAATAAAACATATGAAAAGGTGTACACTTCATGAAAAAGAGCAACAAACCTAAAGGTTCATATGGTCTAAAAGATATAAAAATTCTGATGTTAGCAATTATAAGATGAACTGGAAACAAAAGTCTCCTTTGTCTAGGTTACCAACAGTCATTTTGAGCCTGTCACTATATGTGACATATATGTAAAAATACTATAATTTTAGTATATGCGCTCTCTTGTTAATAGTGTCTGCGTGAATGAATATGTAGTAGGAAAAAAAAAAAAAAGAAAACTAGTAGGTCCTGAACTCATTGTGTGTTTCCCAATCTTAGTTTTTGTGGATTTCAGAATTTTGGTCAGATTTGTATCTTCTCCCTGGGGGAGATGAGAAGATAAGGATCTTCTCCCTGAAGGGGATGAGAGGAAAGACACCAGTCCAAGAATTACATAGGTTGGAACGAACAGCCTGAACAGAGAAGCAGTACTGGACACTTACAACCCATCTTTTATTTTTGCTACAGTGTGTTGTCCCTAAGCCAACAGGGATGGATAAGTGTGGTATTTCCCCTCTCCTCCTCCCACTAAATGCCTGTTCTTCCCACTTCGTTCCTCCCGTCCCTGCTCCTAGTCCTAACCACTCCCTCAGGTTTTTCCTGTTGGTCCCTTTACCCCAACTCCGCCCATGTACCACCCGTATGCTCTGAGACCATTNCATGTGATGCTCTCTCTGCTTTGAGGCATCAGCCTCTCTCTGCCCTTGGGGATCAGCCTGCCACCAGCTCCCCTCTCTAGCCATGCCATCTGCTGGCTCTCGGCCTTTGGGAGCCAGCACATGTGCTGGCTATAGGCTCCTGGGAGAAAGCATGGAATAAAGACCTTCTCCAGCCCCCATGCAGAGAGCCTTCTCGCCTCCTTTATCATCATCATCGTGTTGCGGAGTCACAGCTAGCCGGAGCAAGGGAGGGGCAGCCTGGAAGAGGCTACAAGATGCAGTGCAGCTGCTCTCCCTAAGAAACCCCCACAGCGCTCTCTGGGAAGGCTGCGGCATGCCATACTACTGCAAGGAACTAACAAACCGCAACAGATAAGCTCTGTCTGCTTCCCCAAAATATTCTCTCTGCAGGCAAATGCACAGGTTACAAAGGCTCTGATGGTGTCTGGTTCTCGTGCGTAATTGTATTGCTTTATTATTACAGGGGATTATCTCAGTGAAGAAGTCAAAGCTGAAACATTGATCTCCTGAGATCCAGTGACCTGTCACTGGTAGTCTTTGAATTGTTTTTAATCAAACCAACATCAGCAGCATGAAGCAGCTCTATAGTGTTACTGGAGGTCTACTGCACTCTCTGTCTCTTAATACTTTGCACTCACAGCTTCCACTGACTGTAACTACTGAAGGCACACCTGTGGCTTGGCAGCCCAGTGCTTAAACTATTCTGTCTCCATTCTTGATCTTAGCAAGCTCCAGACAGCACCTGTGGCTTTACTTCCTAAAAACAGATTTATTTAATTCAACTCTGGGTGTTACTTGGGTTCTTGACTTTATAGCAGCTCTCCCCTAGCTCCTCATAGAGCCCAACAGTAGCTGGATGCCCAGTTAGTTATCACCTTGCTGGATACGTGCTTTGAAGAAGGCAAGCAATGATTGTTAAGAAATGTACTGATTCCATTTTGTGATTCAGATTCCCTTACATTTGAGCTAATATAGTGTTTATTGAAAGGTGCTTGATTATTTGCTCTACAAAAGACTAGCAAGTTAAGGTGACTTGAAATAAAAGTTGTTCAGTATGCTTGAATACAGTGAAAAAGAACAGGGAAGTAATCATGCTGTGTAGTTACTGTACATGCAAATTGGAAAGAGTTTGTCTTCTTTCATCTAGGATTTCCAATACACTTTCAAAGAAGAATTTGAATAATGTTATATGCAATGACTAAACTTGCCACAATGGGAATGTCTGTACTCATGTTGCTTTTAGCAACATTCCTTCACTTTTTTTTTTTTTTTTGGTGGATGATTGAATTAGAGTTAGGTCAGTGAAAGAAAAAAGAGGAATATCTTGCTGGTATAGCAAGAGCTATACAAAGTATAAGTATATATAGAGCTTTGTCCACCTTAATTCAAAGATCTATTTGGGGTTCAGTAGCTTTTATTACAAATCAGATCTTTATTTTGCTTAAAATTGCACAGTAATACTACGGTCTGCTCAGTTAGAGATCATGTCTGTGTTGGTAATCTAGAGCAGGAAGACTCCACGATTGTTAACCTATTTCTTTCCCTGAAATATGCTGTATATATTTTATACAATTATTTAAACTAATCTAGTACAAATTGAGATTAGCTGGCATTGATTTACAAATAAGAAGGCAAATCACACTCATGGTAGGCTCTTGTATTTGTGGGATATAGCCTTCCTTCTGAATCAGAAAACAGGTTCTTATTATTAAACAGTTTCTCTTGTGGATAGAAAATTACTCGCTGCAGAACACCATCACAGCTGTGAGTCTATCTGCAGTTGGATAGAAGTCTGCTCTGCCAGATAAATGTCAAGGCCTGAATAGCCCTTTTGTGTCAAAACCCCTTCTGGGTGGAATATGGAACAGATTTTGAACAGGAAAGGAAAGTATTTCAGGCCAGATGGTTAATCTGATGGAGTCGTATTCCGACAGAAGGAAAGAGTAGTATTGTGTGGTTTAGTAGTTATGTCAGGGAGAGAAGAAAGCCCTTCTGCTAAGTTAATGGAGATCCATGATTGTGCTGGACTCTAGGGTAATATGACAGTTCCTAATAATACATAATGGGACATAGCTAATATAGTATGATAAAGTTTTCTTGCTGTTTTACTGTTTCAGCATTTCCTCAATGGCAATGGCTGAGAAACATATTCTGGCAAACAATTCCTTATTATTTGAAGTGTGTATTTCTATCTCCACATGTGTGATCTGGGTTTGGTTGTCTTAATCTGTTCTCATAATTTTTGTAAGGTGAATCTCATTCTTTTGAAATTCTGGAGAGGGGTTTGCACTAGATTGTAGAGCTAGAAAGGGTTTGTTCATTCCATGGAAAAGATTGTAACTGAGATTACCAGCTCCTATTACAGTGTGTCTAACTTGTCATCAAATGAAATAATTTATAATACTGGATTGAGGAACTAAAGAAGAGCAAAAGACTGGTATAAAGGCTGGTTTAGGATTTTAGTTAAAAGGGCTAAGAAAGCTGCAGCATCTTGGGCAAGGAGGCAGTGAAAGGCAGCAACATGCTGAGATCCTCATTTCATGCTATTTGGGCCTCTCAGAAAAGCTGATGCACTTGCTGATAAGACACCTGTGGTTTTTGAGACGCAGTGTCTTTTGGTCCTCACTGATACTATTCTTTGACCTCTTAGATGTCCAGATTAAGAACGAAAAGTGCAGGCTGGCATGCTCCCTCAAAACTTTCTCATCAAAGAGTGGTCCTTGAGAAAGCAGGACCTAGTTTATAGGTTTGTGTTTTATTACTACAGAAAATGAATGTAAATCTGAAAATAAAACGCATGAATAACAGGTTTCATTACAGCATCATAAAAGAACCTTGATGGGAGAGCTCAGTGGATTGTATTTGGAATATGTCTGTTGTGAGCACCCAGGAAAGGAATTTATTGACAGATTATTTAGGCAGTTTATGGAAGTTCTAATTAACCTCTTCATCTGTAAATATGATCTATGATTTTGAAGACTGACGTAATTTGAGAATACCATATAATATTAGTATGGTACCACTCATTAAAAAAGTAATCTTAATGTCTCCTTTTATTGTCTTACATTTATCATGCCGGTCATATTCTTTTGACATGTGACGTGAATTTTTGGAATGAGAATTGAGTAAGAAACAGAGATGAAGGAACAGAAGATTTTTAGTATATGGATACAATTTAAAAATAAGAATAGATAAGATGTTAAGAAACCTGGAAATGTAGACATCCGATTTTTCAAAAGTGCCTCGGAGTTAATTCTGTGAGTATGTACTTACTAACTGAAATAAGATGGTAGATGTTAACTCTTCTTTCAGATCATATTTCAAAATTATCAAAGGAATTAAACAAGTTTTTTATTTTTCACATCTGATAGACACAGGGATTACCTAGTAGATTGCCCCATAGATTACCAATTCATAAAGCTAATTGCAGAATCATGGGAGAACTCCGGTCGGAAAGGACTTGAGGTGACTTCTAGTCCAATTTCTGGCACAAAACAGGATCAGCTATGGGATCAGACCAAGTTAGTCACAACTTCAGCTAGATGCTGGAAACCTTCAGTGATGAAGAGTGCACAAAATCTCTGAGAACAACCTCCTATACTGCTTGGTACATGGAAAAAACATTTTTACTTATATCCAGTGGGAATCTGTTAAATTTTCAACTTATGCCTGTTGTTACCTGTCTGTCCACCAGGCACAACTGAGAAGATCCTAGCATATCTTCATTGAGATCTTCCTGATGACCTCCTCTTATATGCTGGTGAACTGCCATTAGGTCCTCCTGAAGCCACTTCTCCAGGCTCAGGAAACCACATTTCTCTAGCCTTTCCTAATGAGGGAAGTGCTCCAGCCCCCTCCATTCTCTGGCAGCCCTCAGTTGAAAACTCACTCCATTTTACTAAAGTCTGTCTGGCACTGGATGGATCAAACCTGGATGCACTATTTAGATGTGCTCGCATGAGTGCATGTGGATGGCCCCTTCCCTCAATCTGTGGGCTGACAGACTGTTAATACAGCCCTGGGCTGCTGTTGACTTACCTTGCCCAGTGCACTGTTTGCCACCATGACTGGGGATTTCTGTAGACTTAGGCCGCAGACAGGCAGTCAGATCCCTGCCTGTGTTACTGCAGGAGGTCCTTCCTTCCCAGCTGCAAGACTGCATTTTCCTTGCTGAGTTTTGTCAGGTTCCTGTTGTCCTGTTTGCCCTAGGTTACAATATAGATGTATTCTATTACCACCAGGTGTGGGCCATTAGCTGTTATCTCCTGCTATGACCCACCCCTGATAACAGACAATGGGCCATCAAGAAACCACTGCATGACTCATGAACTTATCTCATCCTACTGTGAGATGCTCCGCCCAGGAGGGAGGAGCCAAGCATTCCCACCTGGATATAACCTGGCCTTGGAACTGCCTAAGGCAGTCTTTTCCACTGGATTCCCAGAGGAAGACCAGACCCTTCTACAGGATCACTGCTTCAACCCAACCATCACTGCAGGAGGACTGCAGCCACCATTTAATTGGACTGCTACCAACCCCCTGACCATCAGGGGGTCAGGTTTGTACTCTGACACTGTCAGTGGGTTGGTTTTTTTTTTCTTACTATTGCTTTTATTTTATTTTTCCCATTAAACTGTATTTCTGACTTGCAATCTCTCACTAGTTTGCTTTCAAACTAGAACACTGTTCCTCCAGCCTGTCTGGATCACTCTGAATGTCAGCCTGCCTTCTGCTATGTCAAATGTGTTCCCCAAATCTAGTGTCATCTGCACGCTTGATGGGATCACAGTCCACTGCCTGCTCCAGATCACTGATTATAGTATTAAACATGACCCATGTCCTTGTCTATTCATCCAGACTCTATGCAATATATTTAATATTGATGTTAGTATGTGAGACAGTTCTTGCTACAGACAAAGTACATGACAACCACTCCTCTGTCCTCATTTACAAGTGCTCTGTGAGTTCACAAGTCTATATGGATTTTTCTTCAGTCAAGCTCTCTAGAGTGACCATTTAGAGAAATTTTTACACCAATCAGGAAAAATTACCCAGAGACCAAATCTGAGTTATTAAACACCTAAAGTTATTTGCAATCTGCTCACATTACACTGATCATAATTGTGATCATGATCCCTTTCAGTAGAAAGATGTTCTACAACATGATAAATACTGCTTTTGTGACTTGTCTTACAGACATATGCTTTGGATCTTACAATGGACTTGTCACAATAAAGTTTGTATCAAATATGAAAGAGAAAAATTCAGATTTCTTAATTTCTGGCATTAGGGCTCATCTGTGCTGCAACAGGATGGACTGTAGGTGTATGCAAAGTGGTTACTCAAAGGAGGTGTGTGTGAAGCTGTTAGTCACAGGGGTGCTTCAGTGAAAAGGATGTCCTCAGATATTTATAAGATTGTACAAGATGATTTCATCATCTCAAACGCACGCTGGCAGTTTATTATTTTCTTCTAGTTGTGCAGGTTTCAGAGTAACCCTGCTGAAACATGCTATTATATCTATGAAACAGTCTCAATAAGGTAGATTTGTTATAGATTTAACACATTATTGTGGTTTTAAAAACAGAATAATGGAAGACTGGCATCCTTTCTAGAGCATAATAATGATATTATTATGTCTTATTGTTGAGTCAGTATTGCTTCTAGAACCCACGATATGAAGTCCACAACCTTTCAGCATGATCCTCAAAGAGGAAAAAAATGCAATATATTTAATATAATTATCATTAAAAATTCTTTAAGTACTGCTTGGTTTACGAGGTATAAGGTTATGGTACAATGAGAGCCTTGGGGAACTTGAGATAATAGTGTGGTCAAAACTATTCTCATCATGAATAAGCTGTTCATTTGTTATCATAAGTTAATTTATTCAATACTTCAGCATTTGTTTAATGAGCTGTCTAAATTAGAATGGTACCAACATGAAAATATTCATAAATCCGTGTAAAGAAAGGATTTTACACCACTATTAAGTCTTTCCTCTTCTGCGTAAGGGTTTTTATTTACTCATGTGAATTTCTCTTGCTACCCAATTCTTTCAAAAACAAGACATGAATGGTACTTAGATCACAAATAGCAACAGAACGTTGAGTTTTATGCATTTATAGGACAGGGTCCTTGCTGCGTTTTCGTATTGAGGATTTTGACATTAACTGAATCAAGTGTATCAGCACAGTGGCTATGTTTTTGCTGTCAAAATGCAGCTTTAGAACTGTTTAAAAATGTAGGAAACCAGCAGCATCCTTTCAGAAACCTTGTCCATATTTATTTTTATCTGGACAGAGAAAGCAGGTTTGCCAGATTCTGACAGATGCAGACACGAAATTTGCCACACAGATTTGGAATGGAGGGCTATTAACCTGTTCCTGACAGTGGACAGCACCACCTGTTTAAAAAAATATGAGAGAAAACAAAAGCTGATGGTGGATTTTGGAAGAAATATTCTTTCCCTATTAGTCTAGCACTTCCTCCTATCCCAGCAAACAGACTGATGGATAGAGGCTGAGCTGTAGCTACAACATCCAGATGACAGGGGGAAGGCTTATGTATGAGCTTTAAAAGGTTAGATGGAGCCTGTGATCTTTGAGAAGATCCTACAACTGAAATCTAACTTGTGACTACAGCTATAAAAGGTTGGATATTTTGATGAAGGGTACTTTGAGCTCTGGTGTATGAGAACATGTCTAGCAAAATTCCTGATTAGGTTTTTATTCTACTGTAACTGATAACATTATTACAAAGTTTTTACAGGTTTGATCGTCCTCTGAAACCTGGCTGTTTTATTAGCATCAGCAATAACTTGCAGTAGGAGAATCCATAGTTTAATTGCTGTTGGGTGAAAAGGTTTTTCTGTTACCAGATTGATGTTTCAGCCTTTCAATTTTGTACAATTCCCTTGTGCTCTTCTCTCATGAAAAAAGGGTACTTAGCAAAACCCCATCTAATTTCTCTGAACTATTAATTTCATTTAGTCATTTTTCTGCTTGTCATTTCTAGAGGAAAAATGTTTCAATTTTTATTTTTTTCCCTGCTTCTTCAGTTGAGTTTCACTTTACACACCCTCTCTATTGATTTTTTTTTTTCCTTGAGTCGTGATGACCAGAGAAATTACTATGGTAATTTTCTTTGACTTTTATTAGTTAAAAACCCCCAAGTGCTACTCTTGTGAATAATCAAAGTGATTGAAGAGGCTTACCTGCAAGACTCTAGATGTTTACTTTGGAGAGTAAATCTGAGATTACAGGAAAAGCCAGCAGTTTTGTCCTGTACATACTAAGCCCATCCATCAGTGATCAGGATTTCCTACTGTCCACATGCACCAATTTAGGAGCACATAAAGATACTAAGATTTGCAGGTGTCAATGCTTTTGTAGCCTTTGGCAGAACTTGTGAGATGTTGGTATAAAAATGCCAATAACAAAACATGCTATCATCAGAAGAAAGACACTTCTTTTTATTCTTTTAACTTTTGAATACACCAATTTGTGCAGTAAATGCTCTCTGAGCACCTGAAAGCAGGCTGCACGACAAACAGATGCATGATGTATGCCACTAGAATTCCATGGGTCTTTCACATGGGAGCAACTTGAGAGGATTAGATCAGTGTGGAAAATTAAATCTGTACTTCTATATATAACAAAGGAGCCCATTATTTTCCTAGTTAAATTGCTTTATTTCAGAAGATATTTATGTAAGATTTAGTGCTTTTTTGATACTTCAGTCAATGCCAGTTTCAGCTTTACTCCTTTGTCTTTTCCAGCGGATTCATGTCAGAATGGTTTTTCTAAGGATATATAGTTAATAAAATATTTACAAACAAAAAGTATACAAGACACAGAAAAGTATTAATCCATTGTACATTAGAATTATTGGTGCAGAGTTAAAATACTTAAATTTTCACAACTTTGAAACCTAGTTATTCACTGAAACCTGAGTTCTATTAAGACGATTTATGCATATGTTTATATCAATAAAATAGGTTTATCATAACATAAATGATGGAAAAGTGACATAAATCCCTCATTAGTCATAGTATTATTTTACATAGTAACACAGGATGTATCTGCTACAGTTTTCCTGCATGTTTTTTTCTTCCTGGGATAGAATATTTCTGAATCTCTTTCAAGGTTCGTTATACTGATATGAATAAGTGATATATTTAATGGTTAGCATAGAAAACCCCTTTTTTGGGGCTCATCATTCTTTACATTAGCCTATGAACATAAAATATTTAATATTCGGCATTGTAAGGCATCAGATACTTGCTCTACACCTATACCTCTGAATCCCCAGTCCTTTCCAGATAAGCAAAGTGTGCTCTCATGGCCAAACTGCAAAATTTTGCAAGCACTTAGCAAGCATTATGTGACCCAGGAACCACTGGTCTGTCAGAGAGGGGCATATTAAGGGTTTAATAATGAGAATGTAGCCATTCCAACTTCAGCCAAAAGTAGCAATATTTTGTTGAAATTTTTGATGGTTTAAAAATTTTGGTGGGGAATAAAAGGACACCATCAGACCACGCTACCTCTCATGCCAAAAAGTTGATATTTGATGCAAATTTCAACTTTTGAGGGAGGAGTATACCCGTGGGTTAACAGACAGTCCTCTTTCTATCTGTATTGGAATATTGATAGGTAATGCAAGAAAAGTTTGATTTATGAGAGAGAAATGAATGCTTACATGTGTTGATATTTTTCTGAAAGACTGAAATTCTCAGGGAACAGAAATTAGGGAAATTATGCAACACTAAGTGACTCAAGGAACGAGTAACATAGCACAGCACAACTGTTAGTAAAGAACTTTAAAAAATGATTAGGATGAAGATAAACTATCTCAGTGAATTTGTGCTAAATGAAGACATAGGTGGAGAGATTTGATGATGTATTATCTAAAATCAAAAAATACATGCTCTTAGGTACTTCACAGGCAGTTTATAATATTCTGCATCCCACTGCCCCTAATGATGAAGTATGAGACTCTTTAGAGTGCAGGCACATGGGAACGACCATTGATCTAATACTTGTGATAACAGTGATCTTATCACTGTGAGTACCAGATGGAGGCATGCTCAGCATTTGGATCAAGGTCGGAAGACTTGGAAGTAAAAATGCTGGGTCAGCAATAATAGTTGTAGTATTCATTATCCTTTTTACAACCTCATTAGGTTCTACATCTGCAGTAATTTCAACATGTAAAGCTCTTGTCTTCATACAAAATTTCTAATTTCAGTTCAAGTATTTTCACTGCATTTCTTGTTATAAAAATATTATTTTGTCAAAAGCAAAAAAGAAACAGAGGAACTGATATATATGATTTAATATTTAACTTTTTTTTTAGTTTTGTTGTGGGAGGTATTTTCCAAAAAGAGAATTCTTTCAAGTAATGTTTCTGACTGATACTGAGATACTTATTTTGACACTACATGAAATATTTTACTACATAATTATTTCATTGTGAATTTTTGAATAATCTATACCTTCATATCTGAGTTTTGATTCCAGAAGAAATAGTGCTCATAGTTTGGGCTAAAGATGTATTTTTGAACATTCAGATGATAAAAATGCCATGATTTTCCAGATTTATTGTCATTCTAAACACTGTAGACCATTCTAGGCATTACATGACTATTAAAACACTTTGGAAATGGTGGGTTACTGTACTTTCATCTGTCTTTAATTACACACAGTATTCGCAATAAATTTCACATTAAAAAAATGGAAACAAAAATTTGTGATGCTTTATGCTGCTTAGCTCAGGAAGAGATTATTATCTCATGTATAGGATTTTGCCTCTGAGAAGCATTTGATAGTGCACACATACACACTGAGTTGAATAAGCTTGTCAAGCCAAGAAGATTAACTAACTTCAGTTTGATTCATTAACATCTTTGTGTGCTCCTACCTGAGTCTAGGAATATGCCAAGACTAGGCCACAGGGAAGGAAACTTGCATAGTAATAAAGTGCAAATTTATTTTCCTTCTCTAAAAACTGCATTTACCTATTTCTGTTATATTACCTTCCGAATTTATTTACTAGGCTTTTAATATTTTCAAGGGTTTGGTTCTTATTTGCTTATGAGACAAGATTTTTGATGAATTAGCTGCTACAAAAGCGCGGTGTTTGGAATTGTTCATTACAGAAAAAAAAGGAATTCTCTTTATTCAGTACAGCAAGCATCCTCAGTAAAGCAATGGTGTGTACAGAAGAATTATAATGGAATGACACCTACATCCAATTTTGTCTGGCATCTTTGTAGCAATGTGCCACTTGTCACATATGTTTGATCATGCAGACCTATGTGTGTATCAACACCACTGATGAACACAAAAGGCTTCAAATTTAAAATTAATTTGTCTTCACAACCAGGCTCACTTCACTACAGGGATGTTGCAGTAAGGATTTGAGCTGCAGTAGGAATGAAGTGAGGAAAAGACTAGTACACAGGATTTTGTGCTGGAAACAATATTTCAGAAACTTTGAATTTTGTTTGCATTGTTGCCCTCTTACCTCTTCACTCTAAATGTAACTCAAATTTTCAAAACTGATGTTGACTCTGGATATCCAGGATTTTAAAGCTACAGAAGGTACTATTTTCAAACATGCATAACTGGACTCCATGAGAATGGCATTTATAGACATTTTCAGTTCCAGAGTGCTTGAAAAATCTTCCTTGAATTAGGCATATAACTGAGGAAAGGAGAATGCACGTAACTCTTACAGTTACTTACTCTTGCACAATGAGCAGCTTCTATTTTCCTGTGTCCCTATATGACAGTATCACTAGGATGATCCAATGTTCCAACTGAAACATAAGCACCAATTCTCCATCCTGTCATATATAAGATTATTTTTATTCTTCTGTATTATGAATTTTTTTCTTAATATGAGCTGACATATTTATAAAGGGAAACAGCCCTCTGGATAAGCTAACAGCTACCAGGGAAGGTGAATGTGAGTGTCCGTAGCCAAGTCCCTTCCCTCAAGCCTCTTATCTTGCCAAAACCAACACAGCCCAAATATCAGAGCATCCAGATTTACCCTTCAAAATGCTTTAAAAACCTTTAGTCTTTTATACAAACTTCAGAATATTTCTTACATTATCGCTGAGTTTAAAGCCACTGCTCGGGATTTGTATGAAAGAACATTTCAATTCCTTTTTGTCATCCTGCCATGCAGCTGAGTTCATGAGCCCAAGTTAAATGCCAGGGCTTTCCACATAAGGGGGCCTAGGTGCCTAAGAGTGAAACTGGCATTTGCTAGCAAGTGTTAACTGGTCACTGGAAAATGCTGAAGTGCTAAAGCATGGCCTTATCTCAGTCATGCAAATATTTAGGAGTATACTTCGTGTTCAGATAAACTCACAGCTGCCAAACCTATCCTACATCTCAGTGTCAAAACCAGGTCAGACACTCATTTTAACAGGAAGAGCCAAAGGTGAAGAAGAAATGCGTTTACATTCTTCAGCTGATCTATTACCGAGGAACCAGACCAAGTAGAGAATTGTAGGTTCAAATGCTTATGTATCCCCTGTGTAGGAATCAGGGATAGGCACAAGTAATTTCTCTCTGCTTTCCTTTCCTAAGAAGTAAAATTACATGTCTGGGTTGCCACCCCTGTCCTCATCCCACTGAATCATTCCACAGATGATGAGGACAGTGAGTTTAAGAATAGGCTAAAAATAGAGCTTTCACAGGTGGAAAAGAAAAATAATTCTTTTTGGATATTTCAGACATTCATGTAAGCTGTTGATTATTGTCTAATTACAGAAAAAGATGGAAGTGAGGAAGTAGTCAGCCTAGCTCATGTTTGATGTACTTAAGTTGTTCCTGAACTGCAGGTTTATGTTCCACACCAAGACTTGGAGTGCACTGTTGAAGCCTGGATTCTGATTTTATAATCTCCTTGTTGCAGCTGCCACTCAGTCTTTCAAATCACATACATCTTTGATGTCAGACCATTGTTCCATTAAGGTGCAGCTCACTGCCTTTTTCAACTCAATCTCTTTTAATCTTGCAAATCAAATAAAGCTCAGTAATGCAGATAATATGTCAAAAATGCCCTTACCTCATTGACATTCCCAGTGGAAGCCTACTTTTGAAATAATTTCTTAGCTAAGTTCAGACACGTTCTGTAAACCATGAAACATCATTGAGAAGTGCTTAGTGCACATCAATAAAAGGAAAAAGATGGCCAACAGGTATCATAATAACAGTTAACTGCAGGGTTTTTGAGCAGTAGAATGTGTGGAAAAATAAAATCAGATTTCATGTGTGTGCTATTATTGCTAAATATCACTTCTTAATAAAAAATAATACCAGATTGTATTTCTAGTGATATATGAGTGGACGGAATGGTAGTTGACTAAGCCTGCTAGGAAAGGTTTGATACTACAGGTAAATGGTTTTTGCAAGTCTTTAAGCAATGCAGCCTGTTACGGGATTTATCCTTGGTGGTAAATATTTCTGTTGGCATTTTGAAGACATAAAAAAGCCTTCACCTTGATATAACATCATATGCATATCTGAGGTGCCAGCAGTTTTTTCTAATGTCTTCTGTAAAGCAAGATTTAGATAGGAGGGATGTAACAGCCTCTAACTCATATAAAGGTGTCTGAGCTTAGTGGACCAGGAAGACAGCGAAGACTTGGGAGCTCTGCTGCTGAATGGTATTGAAATGAGCCTCTGATTGTGTTTATGCTGTGAAATATTCACAGCATGTTTACATATTTAAAATGACATACTGAATATAGAAAAGGAATATATAAAAATCACATAAAAAGTGACAGCTAGATTATATTCCTAATACAGTTTAATTCTTTTATTGATGGAGGAAAAGTAGATTTGACAGGTACAAGTTTTAAAGCACCTAATCCAGGTGCAAAGTCAGTGTCAGCTGAGTACAGATGTCACAGAAGCACAGAACAGAGAATGGCTGAGGCTGGATGGACATCTGGAACTCATTTATCCCAAGCCCCCAATCAAGCACGGCCAGCTATAGCCAGCTTTCTGGGACTGTATCCAGATGTCTTTTGAATGCCTCCAGTGAGTGAGACTCCAAAACCTCTCTGCACAGCCTGTGTCAGTGCCTGGTTACCTTCAAAGTAAACAGTGATTTCTGACTTTCAGATGGAAAATGATCAGATCTGTCCCAAGCTCTCCTTCTGCATGAGGCAGGATGATGCTGGAAGTCTCAGCTGAATCTTTATCATGATACGCAAGTTTTCATAGCCTTTCTGATCAAAACTTTCCTTCTTCTTTGGGACTGAAATACATTTATGTTGTAGTCTTTAGAAATATAAAGACAACAGGAAGAAAATAGATTGTGAACTATAAAAGTAGAAGAAAGCAAGACTCAACCATTTAAATCTTCTTCTTAATAGTATGGCGTTATTAAGAATAGTATATTCTTTATTGTTTAGTCCTGCCTAATGTGTTGCTGTTTTCAGCATGCAGATTTCTGTCATTTGAGCAAGGAAAAATCATCTTCTTGAGACTAGCTATGATTTTCAAGGAATCAAATTAGTTTACCTATAAGCCTTACTCCCTAAAATTCTTTTGATTATTTTTTTTTATGCAGCTGAATGCTTTCCACACAGTTCCTGTTATATGAGCTGATCTTGCTGTAAGCTCCTTTTGGTTCATCAGAATTACTGCCCAGTAAAAGCACACTTTGAGGCACAAGTGACAAGTGGTGGAATGCTCACCCTGGAAAATGTATCTTTAAATTTCTTTCTGTATATATACACTTTCTGAAGGATGGAATAGTATTTTCCTGTAGCAAAGAAATTCAAGGAGACATGGTGCTTTTACTTTCTTCAGTTATTTTTTAAAATCAGCTTGAAATGATAAATATATGCTCAGTGTCCAGTGATCCATCATCCAGTGGCACATACTGCAGTAAAATGTACTTCCAAGAGGGACATGGAAGAACAAAAGCAGGAGTGAAGGGAGGCTTAGCTCAGTGGTAGTAAATCACTTGTAAGTTGTCTCTGTTGGTTTTGAAGATCTGGCAGTGTGGATATAAATGTGCCGTGCAAAATCTTCTCTTTTGGTTTGCTGCAGAAATTTCAGCCATACTATTTCTTGTATTTGTGCTGTGAAGCCATGCAGATATATTAGCATATTGTATTTCAGGCATAAATAATGAATTGAGATACAGTTGACTTAAAGCACCAGATCTCTTTTTGGAAGTCACAGTAACTGAAAAAAAGTAAAATCTTTAATTTCAGATAGGCCTATAGATAGAAAATCCAATTTTTAACCATTGTCCAGTCCTTTCCTGCTTGATATGGTTTTAGGGTGTATTTACCATAAAAGTAAAGTTTAAAGTGGCTATAGACTATAGATTAAGTAAAGCAGTTAGATTTAGCAGGGAGCAGAGGTCACTATGGATGCATTTGTCTTCATTAATAGTTATTAGAAAGCTTAAAAAACTTAGGGATTTTAGGTACTTATGACCAGCTGAACTGGTGTTAACCAGACCATGCTGCATGTTGGTATAGTTCTAACTTTTATTTAAAATATTTGTACCTATTCTCTTTTTTCCTAACTGTTTTTAGATCCTAATTATTAATTTTATTCGAGTTCAAAAATCATAATTTTACTTTTCTTTTGGTTACAAAATAAGACCTTTTTCTCTTATGCCATTATTAATAACTAACTGATTTGACTCAGAACAAACCCGATCCCGTTTCAAAATTAAAATGAATTATTCGTAAAACTAGAACTTAAAATTGTGAATGTATTTATAAAAAGTTCCTTTTCTAACAAGAGAGTGGCCTTGTGTGAAAAAAGATTTGCTGCCCATATAGGAAAAATAAAAATTATTATTTGATATATCTGGGAAAATACTGCAAGAAACAGATGTTTTCCAGTAGCACTTCTGTTCTGACTGTACTACATTCTCCTTTATGTACATTTGCTACAAGAAAGAGGTTGAACTGAATTGGTATAAATATTGCAGAAGCAGAATTTCAGTGTCTATTAACTGGCATATAATTAATTCAGATTTGTGAATTTATATAAGTGGACAGTCACAAGTGAGGAATTCTTTTGTAATTTTGAATATATCAGACTTTATACTGAAGAAAAATGATGTTAATGAAGTAAATTCTGTACAGAATCTGGGCTCTGGAGATTTTAAAGCAGAAAATATATTAGTGCTCAAATTTATTGTTGAGAACTGTTTGCTTCAATTTCTGATGATCAGACAGTACTTGAAGATTAAAAGAAAGATAGTGAAATCAGAAAGCATTCTTGGAACACGTCTTCAGGAGCATTAATGTAATCTGTAAAAGTCTGAAGAGCTTTCTAGCAAATTTCTGATCTACTGTCTTGATTAAAAATGAAGTCCTAAAGTTGTAAAAAGGCCAAGTAAATTTTTTAAGTATTGCAAATGAAGCTTGGGTGTGTACAGATACTGAAGGTTTTTTTCACATACTGATAACGAATACCAATCACTGTACAAGGGTGGAGTATAATTTGCAGACTACCTTAATACTGTATCAATAAAGAGATACAGATTTTAATAGTCAGGATCGTGGCTGGAGATATATTTTTTCTACTTACAATAGAAAAGAATTTATCTTTACTTTGTCATAAGATCATCAAGAGTATAGCACTGCATTGCTGTATTTTAATTTTGGTAAATTTATGTTGAAAGTAAATATTAGCACAGCTTGGAATATAGTTTATTATGTGCAATAATTTTGTTTCATGCTTATTGTGTGCTTAAGAAGCTCATTTTGTGATACAAATAAGTGTGCAATGAACGATGATTCTGAAGTAGACCAGAAATTTCTTGTTATATTTTAACTTAATTTCTTTCCAGTTTTTGTCAATCTTGGGATTTATGATATGCATTGGAAAGTTAATGGTAAAGAAAATAATTGGTTGATTGTACATGATGTTGATAACATTACTGTCATCAGTAGATAGAGGTGATGTTCTGTTAATGAAATGAAAGATATATATTTTTTGGAAATAGAATTTAGGATTATTGGTGAATAACAACTTGAAGCACTCAAAATATTAAAGCCATTCATTCTTCCCTGAGTCTGTGTAGTATCTGGCTCAGCAATGAACACTGGGTCTTCCCGGTGCAATGTGGAAAGAGAATAATTAAAAACATGTCAGCTATGAAAAGCTATTGAAGAAAATGAGATGTGGTATGAGCAGGTGCAATCGCTATGGTTTCCATGCAAATTCATCCAATTATATCAAAGGTTATTGATGATTTATGAATCCAGTTTTGCTTCAGTTTCATCCATTAAACTTTGAGTAGATTTCTCTTATTTTTAAACAGGGTTTGTTTTGTCATGTGTACCAGTTTTCACAGAGTCTGATTCTCCTAGAGGGTATTTTGTTGAGAGGTCTATTTAGTGAAATTCATATTGCAATTTCTAGGAAAATAAACATGGGCAAATAAATCATATTCTGTCATGTACTTTATAAATTTTACTTAGGATATCTCCAGACAGCATGACTGAATTTATGGAAACACATACTGGTCTTTTTAGTGCTCACTGAGAATGAAGGAGAAGCCCAGAGAGAGCTGGAGATACTGTAGGGAGCATTTTTTTTTCTGCCCTCAATAGTGGTGTGCTTTCATAATGCCTTTGTGCAATTAGCTCCTGGAGGACTGTGCCCGACAGACAAAGCCTGACCCTGAGAACACGATGTCACTGCATCCAGTTCAAATCTTTCTGGTACATATACCTCTGGGGAGTGAGTGTGGCTATGTCGAGAGCTAGTATTTCAAGGAGGCCACACAAAAGTTGCTTTCAATTGAGATGCTGTAACTCATTAGCAATAGATTTCAAGGCCAGAAGGAGCTGTTGTGGTCATTGCAGTCTATGCCACACCAGACAGACAATTTTGCCTGTTATTCTCCCTAAGTTGAAGGAGCATGTTGAAGTACAGCACACATTTTAGGAGCATGTTTTAGCTTAATTTCAGGGTTTCTAATGATGGAAAAATCCTTTCCTTTGGCAGATTTTTCTGGTGGTGAATTGCTTCCGTTTCTAAAACTCTGCCCAACTTTTCTTAAACTTGAATTTATACAATTGTTTTTACCGTTGGGCCACTTCTTGTGTTTCACCCAACCATGACCATTAAATCTGTGCTTCTCAGAACATATCTCACTATCTTCAAAGTTTGTTCTTCTTAGGCAAATGTCATGTCATATACAAACAAGACTTGGGTGTGTGGAATGGTCTGGTTTTTTATTTAGTTTGTCTAGGACACTTTCCTGAGAGCAGTTACTTCCTTATCTAGGTGGTGACTGTCAGCCTAATCAGCTCAATTTATAAAGTCTCAGAAAGTTTCTGATTAAACTTGGGGAATTCCCAACATTCCACACCTGTCTTTCATGGGTGGTTATTTAATGGCATTGGTTAGTTCTGGTTTTGCTTCCATTGTGAACATCAGTTAAATGCATTTGCAAATGCCTTTGACACTTGTCCTAGGTATTGATGAACTAAATTTATTCCACTGAAAAGAAAATGGCTAGAACATTTTATGATAATCATTATAAAGATTACAATATGTTCTCTGAATAACTTGTGAAGAACATTTAATGAATCTGATTACCTATCTGGAATTTATGCAAGAAGTGCTGATAGTGATTTGTTCACAGTGCCTCCTCTTATTTATAGAAGAAACACCTTGAGTGTAGAGGGACACGTCATTAGAACCTCTATAATTACTGAGATTTCAGGTAGCTGACAGCAAGTCTTGCACATATATATTCAAAGGGTATATTTGGCCACAGGGTTGAGTTGTAACTGATGGTAGAAAATTTAATATTATCTGTGTGATGAAGGTTGTATGTGGAATTTGAATAAATTCAAATTCACCCCTGAAAAAAGGAACAAAATTAAAACCAGCAGAATTTGAAATGTGGAAGGTTTCATAAGCTTCCAGAACCATTTTTGAGGTCAAATTAAAGACATTGTGGTTCATATCATGTCTGAACTTTGTATACTTTGGATTTGCCTCTTATCTAATTCATAGTTTTGGTGTGTTGAGTAACTTTTATTGTAAAACAAAGATTGTTTTTTGTCTTATTATAAGTTCAGCAGATTTTGGAATTATGATGTGGTTGCAGTAATTTTTCTAGCCTTAAATTATTCTGTGATACAGTGCAGGTCTGGTCAAAATGTGTATAATGAAACTTTACTAGATGTTAACTGTAGCTACTCCTATGCAGATAGTGCACTATGTGTTTGATAAAATAATGCTATGAAAATCTTGTGTGTTGTTGTAATTCAATTTATTGAAAGTCTCAGCTATAAGTCTGTAATTTTATATATTTAAGTAGAAAATTTATTTTGTGAAAAATGTTATTTTTTCATTCTTTAAAAAGGGAAGATAGGCAGTTGCAAGAAGGAGGGAGTACATCCTCTAAGGCAACTCTATTTTGGCCAACTTCTTACATGTCCTGGATTAAAATTTTCCTTCCACATTTGTGAAATTTTGGCTCAGCATTTTTTTCAAATAAAATTGTCATAGGAAATGAATGAAATATTATGTAAATATTATGTAAATATTAAGCACCTGCATTGGGTGCTTTTAACTTGAGTTTTCTTCCTCATAAAAACAGGTTTCATCCAATCAATTAAAAATAGAAGAAATTAAGTTTCAATAGAATTCTATAAGTTTTTTCCTTAATCTAAAACATTTTCTTGTCCAAAATAATCACTTGTTTTCAAAGAGTACTTACACTACAAAAATGACTTCAGAGATGACTTATCCTTAAGTATGCAAATATTACAAAGGGATTTAATATTCTCATGAAAGGAATGGCTAAATTTAATCCATTCAGAACAATTGGTGTTGAAGCAGGGAGTTCTGAAAGGATGTACCCTCTGTGGGTCCTCTTGAATCCAGCAGAGATCTCTGGTGACCGCAGTCCTTCTCTGCTGCAATGAACTCCATGGTACTGTGGTCCTCACACTTTCTGGTGAGAAAAAAATGGAGACCTGAGAGGCTGCCTTTTTTCTTCCAGGTTACTTCTCTGTCCTTGTATATGGTCCAGGACAACACCTAACTCTTTAAAATCTCATATTTTAATTTCTTCATCAATGACTCTTTTACTCCCGTAAATCAGTTCTGTAATACTGTAGTTCTAGGGCAGAAGTCATAAAAATCAGATCTTCTGAAAGTATTATGAGCAAATAACTTCACTGGAATAGAATTGAATGTCATTGTTTCAACCTGAAAAAGCTACTGCCTTCTCCAAGGACCTAGAAAATTTCCTGCAAGGTGATAAAGTTCTTTTTAAGTTCAGGTACCTGACAATTAGGACATGCAAACTTTGTAGTAGCCCAAACAATTAATAAATCAGCATGAAAAGACATATTAAGGTAGTGCCAAGATGTATGTAAAATAACAACTTCATAACATCTATGCCCATAATGGACATAAAAAGTGATGTACAAAGGTGAGTTGTAGAATATAAATATATTTCTGAATATTTTGATGTATATGGTATATATAAATATACAGTTTTCTAGCATTTCCACTGCATCTGAGTTTACTAGCTCCTTTCCATCTGAGCATTTTCATACAAATTCAACTTTCTAATATGTTCTAACAATTGCAATTAAGTGTGTGATTAGGTGTGCATGTACTGAGGGCTGTATAATGAGGGATACTCTCAAGACTTTATTGATACTTTTGCTGAAGAATGAAATGATTAATCGTAATGTCACCAAGGCCATCACTGAACAGGAATGAAAAATGACCAGAATGATGCTTGGTGCTTATCCTGCTTTTCCCATTGTTTCCCTGAGAAATCAGCACTCATTAATACGGTTTAGGTAACACTTAATCTGAACTCTTAAGGTATTAATCAAAAAGGAATGTACAAATAAAGGCTTGTTGCAATTAAGGGACTAGAACTAATGGATTTACCAGTGAGTTCAGACATCTATTTTTTGTTCATGAGAGAAAAGAAAAAAATTTGAGCATATGTGCTGTGATTTCAGTCCATGAAGTAGAAAGGCGCAGATCTTTAAATCATATACAACTGGATCAATATTTGTCTGAAAAGAGAAACACACTTGATATATTATTGATTTGGAAAATATTCTGATGTTGGAAATTCCTGACCCCCCTATGAAGTAGCCGTGTCAACCCACAGGGACAGGTCTCTCATTCTTCATCATGTTCTCTGTTTCAGCTGTAGAATTTTGTCAGTTAGTGAGACCTGGTTTATAATCCAAAGTGAGGTAAGTGCAGGGAGAGCAAAGTTCTTGTCAGTATTTTTCCAGGTTAAACTACAGGCTGCTGAGTAAATCTTTAGCATATGACAAATGCAGTTAAACTGTTTAACAGAATTCTTCAGTCAAGACTTCTCACGCACTACTGACAGCAAGTCCTTAGGAAGCATGAAATTATCCAATTGTTAGGAATGCAAGAGAGGAAAGAAGCAGAGTGGTATCGTTATTTTCCCCCAAAGTAGCAGCGCTCAGCTTGGCATGGACTCTTGCCCTTGTTCAGCCATTTGCTGTCCTTCACAGGCCTTACTCCTTACAACCTCAGGGTTGGCTTGTGCCCTTTTTGAGGTACAGCTGGAAACTTACAGTAATAAATATTGACCTTCTATATCCATGGCTACATTTCCAAATAATTTCAAGAGGCAATTGAAAGTATGCTCATACTATAAAGTCTTTTAATCCTGATTTAAGGATTCAGTGATAGATATGTTACCATGTTTTTCAAGAAGTATCAATAATTAGTTTACTTTCCAATATTTTTCAAAGCACTGTGCCTAAGCTTTCCTCCTTCAAAGTCTAGTCATTGTACTGTGTTTTCCTTCTATAGTTTTTCATGTGTTCTTTTTCTGCTTATGTTCAGAGTCCTGTCACTGCTTCAGTTTCTTGTACAAAATGAATTTATTGAGCTCCTTAAATTGCTTATTCTCAGAACCCACTTCCAGTTCTCAATATTCATTTTTACAATAAATAAATAAGAACTAGGCAGACTGGAATCTGTCTGGCAGTACTGGGTATCTTTGGGTTGGAAGGTAATGTAGTTGCTTGAAGTTCAACAAGGTTGTAAAATACTATTACTCTCCTTCCAAGGAGATTGTATGAGCAGCCTCAATCAAATCCACCTTTATGTAGACAGAAGTAAGAACTATAAAATCCTCACCAAGACAAAACATCTTTTCTCATTTAAACCAACAGAAAAATGTAAATTGGTTGTCTTTTTTCCTGTCCAATACTAGATAACATTTACAATGTATCCCAGGTATAAGAAGGGATGAACTATTTCTCTATTAGATTTGGCTAACCATAGTGCAAGAATATGATTTAAAAAATGAATGTGTCTTTGAACATAAGCTTTTGGGTTGCTTTCCTAAAATCTGGCAAGTGGTCAGAACATGGGATATCTGCTCTCTATAGCAGATTAATCATTTGTAAAACCTAAAGATGAAAAATGAATTACTCAAATATATATACAGACAAACAAAATTAAGCAGATTGTCTAAGGGATATGATAATCTTTTAAGTATCTGAGTGCAAAACATATGTGTTCATCATAATCAGAAACTGTACTGAGCACCAACACTTAGGTGCTGTATTTACATGAGTAGCTGTGATCTGCCTGTGAGTATTCTGCACCACTTCGGTGTCTGCGATTTCAAAACATCTGAGAATATTTTGTTTTCAATAATCATTATTATTAATGTGATAAAAGATGCATTCATTATATTAAGATTTTAAAGGTAATGCCAGACAACACACAAAATCAGGTTGTGAGAAAATGAAAAGTATGTACAGCAGCAATGTATTATAGCATGTTAGTAAAAGTAACAAAAAATGAAGAAACTTAGATATAAAGATAATTAATAATAGCACATTGTATTGATGTCATATAGCCACTGAAAAAGAGATTATTCAGAAAATGAAAACATTATTTCTAGGGAATATCCCCTCTAAATTATATATCTCATTCAGGTTTGTACTATGCGAAACCTAATTACCTTGGGCATTTGCCTAACATACTCATCAATTATCAATCCTCCTCATAAATTCCAGCCTTATTCCTTTCTCTATTGTGAAATTAAATAAAGGACTGAAAGTATTTGACTCCTGCAAATAACAGCCATCATAAATATAAATAGTCTAATAACACATTTATAATTTAGTATTTTCAATGAGAAGTCCCTCAGATATTATTTGCAGGTAACTATGATGATCTTGCATCCAAGATTAAACTTCTTAAGGTATTATCTGGAGGTTTTAAATCTGCCTTCTATGTAGTTCATGCAGAAGCCTTCTTTTATAAATACTCCCCCAACCTGTAGCCACCTGTCTGGTACCTTTCTTTTGTGTTCTGCTATACCACAAGATTTTTTCCTCCATGAACATCTTTAAGTAAGTGGGGTTTTAATGAATTGTGCTGAAAAAATGCCTGTTTTTTCACATACCTAAACGACCTTAAGTACGGCCCTGGTTCAACAAAGGCCGTGCTTAATTTCAAGCACTTGACTACTCTCATGAACTTCATGATGAACTGCTTGAATAAGGTTTGTCAAGTCACTTTTGCTAGAGCATAGTCTAGTGACTAATTGAAAAAATAATGGGTTCAGCTGTTAAACAAAACTGTCTAAACCCTGTTGCTAACACATAATATTGCTGTAGTCAGTCTGACATCCAGAATCACTTTTCCTTTAAAGAACAATGCGAAGCATGTCAGTTTTACCTTCTGGAACCAGAGGCCAGTGAAAGCTGATATTGATGCCAAACAAAACAGTTTGGCCCTTTCGTCACCTGTGGCTGGTGTCTTTTCAGCTCAAGTGTCTGGATGCGCAGTCCAGCTGGTTACCTGGAGAATTACCTCTAACATCAGCTTTACACGTCTCTCATTTTCCAAGAAGACCTTGTTACAAAGCTGTATAAAACCAATCACCTTAAGCATTTTAAAGAAGACCTCCATCACAGGAGGTGCTCTGACATCAAAGTAAAAACGTTTCTGGGGGAAAAGTGTAAGTTTATTCCTTAATATTCTCGTCTGTGGAGCCATACCTGTGCGTGCATTTCTTTTGATTTTTTTTGTCCTTGTCTGCCTTTTTGTTTTAACTACAAGTTCCAAGGCTCAGAGATGAAAAGAGAAAGGTCAGGGAAATATCTTATGTAGGCCAATGTCTTGTATCATTTAGCACCTTTCCAGGGAATTGAAAATGTAAGGGAAAATATTCTTTATTTTTATTAAAGCCTCTAGTGCAAAAATCCGTACCTGTCTGGTCTGAATTTCTCTTCAGATATGTTTTTTTTTCTTTTATAAATGCCCATATGGATTTTTTTAATGGCTCTGTGGAGCTCCATTATTATATATTTATAATTAATCACAAATTGCTTAAGGAATGATGAATATCTGAATTCTTTTCCCGTCTCACAAGCTGGAAAAAGTATATGAAATACATCAGGCAATACAAATTCTGTTTTAGGAGGTGAAATTGAAAATCTACTGCTCCCCAAAGCAAGCAGCCACTGTGGATGAATGTTTTTTATTGTGAAGGCTTCAATATTGCCTTATATGATACCTTGCCCTTGTGTTCAAAATTAGCACTTTTTACTGTGTAAACACTTTTATTTACATTAATGCTGAGAAGAGCTTTGTCCAACGTCTCTCATGTTTACAGCGGATTTGGTGTAAATCCAAAATTTAATTACAAATTAAGCTGGTATATGCTGAAACTTCCTCAGGGATGTCCAGTAAAGGCAAACCTACAACAAAAACAACAACAACAATGATAATATTAATATTAATAATAATAATAATAATCCGGTAATGGCCTAAAAATCATTAAAGTTATAATCCTAAACATCCCTAGAATCAATTGAACTTGCTCCTTCTTTCAGTTAGACTGTTAATTTCCTTTTTTATATATTTGTTTTATAACCAATTTTAAGTGTCATTTGATAGTTTCTGTTTCAGCTGTACAATTAAATAGCCCCAGTACATGACAAGCTTGAAATCACCACCTTTTCATGGTACATGGGAATAACCTATAACCCAGCACCCAATATTAGTCAGTTGTGTTACAAAACAGACTCTTCTCCTATGTGAAAGTGTTGTGGATCAAACTTTTACAGATGTAAGTGTGGGCCAGTGAATCTAAATCTGTTTTCCAAGGCCCTTTTTCTGATCCCACACCAAAGCTGCTGCATATGAGGTACTCTCCTACATGCATGAGGCAAAAGGACTGCACAGAGCCCTCACACCTCTGACCCTCTGTCTCAAAATGAAGGAACCACCAGGCTGCATCTGACAGATTTTTTTCTCTCTTCTGGGTGGTTTAAATTGGGAAAAATTGGTAGGAAATTGTAGGAAATGTTCCCCTTGAAAATAGAAAGCAAGCTAAATATCCAATTAGTGCACATTTTACCATTGTTGTGCTGTTTTCGCATTGATTGTGTCCTTGCACACATGGTTCCAACTAAACTATAGACAATAAACAGAGAAATGTCTTGAACACACAGCGAAGGCCATGAAATTGCTTGCAGTGCATGATGCTTGTTACTGATCCGTGGTGAAGAGGTAGATGGCCTGAAGGCTGAAACAAATATCAGTGATACTGTGCAGCTGTGGAGCGAGGTAAGGCAGGCTGGGTTGGGTGGAGAGTGTTAGATACTGGGGGAGGAAACAGGCTATGCAGAGATTCAGCGTGGCCAATCCATATGTGGTAGAGGCAGGACTGATTTCTTGCAGGACTATTGCTCTGTTTGATACATAAAGCCAAATCTTGGGTTATTTTCTCTGAAGGAGTAACTTGATAATTTGGAAATAAAAGTTTGTATGTGTGAATCTCACTGTTTTACATGTTGGGCTTAGCCAGGTGTTTTCTGCCATAGAAGGTGGACCTTAATTTCTTAAGGCCATTTAAGGTCTTAATTCTTATATTGTCTCATCTTTCATACTTAGCAGAGATCATTGTCATGCACCAGAACAACAACAAAAAAGAAACTTGCAATTGCAGCATGAAATCACATTTTTCAAAAAAACTGTATATACACAATTTGCAAAAAGACCTGGGAATGGGCCCTTCCTGAAATGTGAATAAAAAAGGTTGTTGTCTAATCAGCATAGGCACTTGGCTTCAGGGGAAAAAAAACACATCTGAGTCTGTCATTTTTGTTTGTTCAGAGTTCCTTTTCTTTTTTTTTTTTTTTTTTGCTTGGTCATTTCTTCATGCCAAGGCTACTTTTATCCTTATATATCCTTACATTATTCTCTATTTTCTTTTTTGAAACCTTCCTCTTAAATCACAATATAAAAGAACCCACTTAGTCCTTACCACTGTTTCACACTGAATAAGAGGAAAATACTAATGTCTGAATCTCAAAAACCTGCAATAGGAGGCTTTTTGAAATCTAAACCTCTGCATTTTCGTTCCAGCCAGAGATGATGAAAAAAAGTCTCTCTTAATCTGAAGGAAAAAGGAGAAGTAGGAGGTTTTCAGAGCACAAATGAGAGAACACTTTTACAGCGATTCAAAATGCTTTGTCTATTGAGGATTTTCAGCTGGCAAAGTATTAGGCCAAACTTGGAGTTGTGTGTATAACTAGGCAGAATTCATAATAGGTGTCATTTCAGTGAATGCTGGTAGTAATGATGTTTGTGAGAGAGAAAAGAATGGTAAAAAGATTCATCTTGACATCCATTTTAAAGGATATCATGAGATGAAGACTACATAGTCACTAGAAAATACAAAACCAGAAAATGAAAAAAAAAAATCGTACAGAATAAATTGTAATAATTGGGTTTTTTATACTAGAATTTTACCTAGTCATTGATTTTTCTTAAATTAAAAACTCTTTTCTTTAAATTTAAAAAATATTTATACTATGTTTTTTAATATATGATGGGATACCATCTCAGAATCTTTCAACACTTACCCTACTTAAAATATGAATGCCCTTTATCCAGAACTTCAAAGGTATATTTTGTGTTTTACATTTTGCTGGATTTTGCAGGGACTGTGCCTAGGCTGAAATTTGTTCTGTAATAAGTTCCTCCTTTATTCAAGTTTTGTTTCATTTTAAACAGGAAATATTTTAAACAGGAATAAGTCAGTGGTTCTGTTGTTAATGATTTCTGTAATATGGGATATGACTTCAGTAATTTCAGTCTTTTTGATTGGTGGAATTATTAAAAAGAAAGTTAAATGAGATGAAGAATAATAAGATATTCATCAAGGGGACACAACTGCATGGAATTAGTAATTATTCTTTCTAAGATTGCAGAAAATTGCAATTAAGGAAAAAAATAAAAAGGTTTTACTGGTTTATAGCAGTGAACTATCTTATCCAGAGGTGGTTTAGGTATTCTCCAACTTAGTGTTCCCACTGAAGAACTCCAAACGATGTACCGGTCACTCACCCTCCCATCCTTTCCCTCTCCCCCTGCTGTGGGACAGAGAGGAGAATTGGAGGCACAAAAGGTAAAGACCCTGGGTTGAGACAAAAACAATTTACTGGAAAGAGCAATGAGATAAGAAAACGAACAGTAACACTATTAATAAAAGAATGTACAAGGGAGGCAAACAATTCACAAGAGAATGCTCACCGCGTGGAGCCTGACAGTACCCAACCGTTCTCTTCCCACTCCTCCACCAGAAGGGACTCCTTTCCTCGCCCCCAGCTGGGACATCAGGCAGTACAGAACAGTGTCTGGGCCCCAACCATGCTGCTACTGGATACAGCAAAAATTAACCCTGTCTGGGCTGGAACACATGATAATTTAATATATGGCAAGTAAATTTTTTGTTAAAAATATTAAAATGTAAGTCATACACCTTTTTTAAAATTTTCTTTCTACAGACGTAGTTAGTGTGCACATGTTGAAGGATGGTCAGATATATTTTAGGTTAGTAGGTAATTTTCTTATTAGAAATATTTAAGTTTAAATAAATTTATTGTAGATATAAACATCTACAAAGCTGTAAAGACCTGTATTTCTGATGGATCTTATGTTGCTATTCCAGACCTTGCTGCTCTGGGATTCCTTTTCCTAGTCAATCCTTTGCAAGCAAATGTATATGTCTAAAAATCAAAATCAGGTAAATAGTAAAAAAGCATGGTTCATCCACTGATTTCAATTAGATGAGTGGCTCTGCTTCTAGGAATCCTGCTTATGTTTCCTGGCACCAGTACTTTTCTATTTTTAATGGTAGAAATTATCAAGAACAAAAGAAGGGTCAAAAGATTTCTTCAAGTACAACACAGTCCCACTGTACAGGAAATGTTCATGTCTTGACTCCTTTGATCAAGATCCATTTTTGCCTTCTGCCTAATACTGTTCTGTGGCTCTTTGTCATTGTCCCTGGGTAGAAAAACCTGTCAGTCAGTTGAAAGTGCCCTTTGCATTGGTAATAGTATGCTGATTTATGATTCTTGTAATGTGAGTAGTCACCTTCTAAAAGAAATTTGGACAGAGGTCTTCATTTGAAACTACATCTAGAAGTATTCCTTTTGAAAGTGCTACAGTTTAAAATCCCACACATCAGTGTTTATGTAAGTTAGGCATAGATTTACATGGTTCTGATTTTTTAAAAATTAAACTAGTTCTTGGTATCGCTGGAATGAAAAATATGCTAAGAAAATCATGGCTATACAGCTGCAACATCTTGTCTCTCTTAACGTAACTTTAGACTTGATTCATAACGCAGTTTTTGCCCCACAGACTCAAATGAAAGTTTCATTTTCAGTATAAATGTGCCTAACCAATGTTAGGCAATCATAAGTGTGTGAATTATATTGATCTTAGATTTATAATCTGCCTGAACCTATCCCTGAAAATCATCTGGCTATTTGAAAAGAATTTCTTAGAAACTTTAGAAGACTTATGCAGTCATTAAATTCTCATCATATGCACACATTTAATAGGATTTTTTTGTTGCTAATCTCAGCTCGGCAGACTTAGTCTTTCCCTTGTTGCAACTATAATTTATATGTAATCATAATTTGACAACCTTAGTCTAAAGCTGCACTCTGTCCTCCAAGGAAATTTAATACCTTCTGCTCTGTACACTCATAGCATTTATCACTCTAATAATAGGTGTATATGACCCTGTTCGTTTACCCCCCGATGTGTGCAAGGAGTTGCTTCAGTACAACCAGGTTCCCAACATGGTATTTCAGTGATTGTTTTTAGCTGTTGACTTGCATACGGGATGTTGTTGCTCTCTTCAAACTGAGTTAAATTTTCAAAGAATTTATTATTTCAGTGGGTTTTGTTACCTTTCTTTTTGATGTTATGCTACCAGCAAAAAGTAAAAGATGAGTATATTCGATTGTCATGCTTTTACAAATATACAAACCTGATTTAAATGTTTCCTATCTCTTGGGCAGTGCAGCTAAGGTTTGTCCCGAGGCACACAGCTAGGTATTTCTGACAACCAAATGGGTGTTTTGTATTCTTTGCCAGTTTCCACCTCTTCTGTTGATCCACCTGTTCTGTTGTGGTTATTCCCTGACTATCAGCCAAAAGCCCACCTGGATATTAATGCTCATTCTCCCTCCTCTGTGAGACAGGAGAGGGAAACAGGATGAAAAAAATCTCATGAGCTTTCCTACCTCAGCCCTGCTGAACTCAGGCTCCTCCATCCCCAGCTCAAGCGGCACAGGAAGAATGGGGAGGGCTAGCATTAGTCCACAGCAGGTTCTTGCTGCTGCTGCTTATTGCTTCTCACAGTTACCCCGCTCCACCATCGACCTGCGGTGGGCTGCAGTGTGAATACCTGCTCCAGCTTCTGCTGTGCCACCTCCTCTTCATCCTCTTTCTCTTCTGACCTTGCAGCTTTCTTTTTACTTTTTTGGTTCCCTTTTTTCTTGCTGAAAGAGTTTGGTTGAGGGTTTTTTTTACCTTTTCTTAAATATGCTTTCCCAGAGGTTCCAGCACCTGTTCCCTATGGTGGGTTAGTTATAGCAACGCCAGACAAGGCCTCTCCTCACAGAGAGGAGAATTTCTATATTAATTAAAAATTAAATATAATTAAATATAGACCAATTAAGAGTTGTTTAGTCTTTAAGAAGGAAGGATATACTGAGCATGTAGAAGTGCCTTCCAGTTTGATAATTGTTTCAGAGAAACCATTTGAGTAGGAGGTTTGGACCTTATCCTCATCTGCAAATTCTCCTTCATCAATGGGTATCCTTCACAAAACTGTGACCCTCTGAAGCCAGATGTCTGCTTGAAACCTACCCAAGCATATTCCTTCAATTATTTTCTTGCTTGATATCTCTAAAACAAAAACTGTCTCCAGTCTTTGTGCCAAAGGACTGAGGGTTCTGTCTGGGTTCTTTCATCATCTTTCTGAGATAACCAAAAGTAAGAGCCCAGTTGTCCCAAGTGAGAGCTCTAGGGAGTGAGGTAAGATAGACATTTGGTGTAGATGATTTATGTCCCTTTACATTTTTCCTTGTCTTTATACAATCAAGTGCAACATCCAACCAAAGTACTTGATTGTGTCATCATTGATTGCCATTTTCCTTCAAGAACACTACTGAGACCCCAGTGGCAGATTTTAAAAATAGTATATCCACTTAGCAAATATGGTGCTGACTTTGACAATGTCTGATAACATTGACTGCCGAGTTTTGTTTTAACAATTACTTCTGATTGCAGTATCTTGCCACAAGCTGCACCAAATTATCATGAAAAGAATCGGCCAGCTTATCAGGTACAGCGTGACTCTTGCTGATCTCAGTGTTAAAATCTCTGGGACAATGAGTGAAATTGAATTTTCCCCCATCCCATCTGGTAAGCAGAAAAAAATTATGACTAGAAAATACCATTACTTTTATCCAACAGTCAAGGGTGTCTGTTTGGTTCAGTATTAACTATAAATCACCTTTGTGAGCCATGGACCTTTCAAATTACATTTGTGAACACTTAATTGCTTTCATCTCCGTGTTCCTAGCAGTTGCACTTTGTATCCTTTTATTATAGTGAATTATACCTCTTGTCAAGGAGGCAACTGTTTTCAGTAGATAAAATGCAGAGGCACAAACATTCATGCTGAACTTTTTTGTGCGTGAAATGCTTCTTTGTTCTATTTTTAGATATTTTTAATAAATTTTAAAGCAGGCAAGACAAACAAAAATGGAAACAATAAATAAAACAAGGAAAAAAAGAAAACCCTGAAACATTTCTGATGAATACAGCTGAAAAGTCTAGTAAGTGAAAATGGGATTCTAAAGAAAATTGAGCTCTGAATTTTAAAACGCTACTTCTTTTCCTAGAGCAAATACAAGTTGTGTGTTATAACATTTACAAGAAGTGCTGTGGGCTTATTTTAGTCTATGAATGATCACTGTTTCTTAGAGTTTATTTCCTGGCAGTATGATTTACAAGAAACAAGTTTTGTGGTTATTTTATTACTGGTATACTTGTGCATTTCTCTGAAGTAGTGAATAATCTTTCAGTTAGTCATAAAAATAAGCTTAGGGCCAAAGAGTGAAACATATATTTTTAGGCACAAAAATTTTGGTTGTGTGCAGAAATCTTTGGATTTAGCTGTGAAATTGGGCTATAATTGGGTTAAATTTCATTTACTGGATCGGGAAAATCCATATGTTACATCTTTCTCATAAATTATAGCACTTATAAAATGGCAAAAAAATGAGATCCTTATAGACTTTAAATCATATAAGGTATTTATCGTTTGTTGTATAGAATGAATGCACTGATACCCTGTCTCCTCCAGTGAGGGAGGTGGGGTGAAAGGGAAAGGAGGCTTGTAATAATTTCCTACTGTGTTCATTTAACTTTATGATGGTTCCTCTCAGGAGACCATAATGAAAAGATAAGAGACTAATGATCCATAAATTTAACAGAACCCAGATTGAACAATCTTTCAGTCTGACAAAATTAATTAACGTTAAGACACATTTTCTTGAGATGAGTATGTGTACGTGTGTGTGTGAAATCAAGCCCCAAGATAAGGACATTTCATAACTTTTCGAAAAGTTTGCTTTTAGACTGCCACTTTAGCCTTCCAAAACTGACTCCTTTCTGTTTTCACAATCTAAATTTGCTCTTTTCAGTTTTATTCATGCTTTGTTTTCAAAGATACAGCTGTCAGTGATGATACTTCATACTTGGATATACTGTCACAACTACTTATATAAGTAACAAAACTAAGGATTTTTTAATGATTCCTTTTGTTCTGATTAGATCTCTAGTATCACTAGTAGCAACATAACCAAGGTCCTGTATTTACTTGTGGTACACCTAAACCAATCTGTAAGTTAAACATAGATTGTATATCAAGTCCCATCCCAGTGCTGACAGCTTCAATTCTTGTATGGAGTAGTTCTTGAAGCCGAGTGGAATGGCCTTGTCACCTACTCTCTCAATGATTCTGTCATTTCATAGTGTGGACACCCTCACCAGTGAGTATGAGAGTATATTCAGGGTTAAGTTCTCTCTAAAATTATTTTTAAAGGAAGTTAAATTTCCCTCCTTCCTCATAGTGAGTTGCTGACACAAACAAGCATAGGCAGACCAGCTGAATGCTTGAGTTGCACCATTAAGACTGATCTTGAAAATGTCTGCCCACAAATACAGGCTCACCCTATCTCATTATGATACATGCATCTGCATGAAATCAGTGTAACTGAGGAGCTTAGGAATATTTGCTAAGATTGTATCAATACCTATGTGCAATAACCTTATTTGTGCTTGTACTGCAAGTTATCACACCCTGTATTATCTTTTACTTAGGAACTTCTGATAGCAATGAATTCTTGAGGACTAAGTTTTGGGTTTAGGCATATAGAAGCTGAACTGTCTTGTCTCATTCACAGGTGGCTCGTTCATACTTGCCCAGCTGTATTCATGCTCTTTTATATGCCTGTACATGTTGAAATCAGATTTCTGATGGCAATACAGAAAAGATCTGTATTCTTTTTAACTTGTGATTTTGGTGGGGTTTGTTTATATCTTTTTTTCCATGGCATAAAAAAATAATAAGGGGCTAAAAGTTATGTATTATACGGATGACAGATGCAAATTTCACAGATAGGAATTTCAGTTAACGGACTTAAAAGTTCTAACTTCATCAGTCAGTAAGAGTTATTTATATGTTGTACAGCCCTCTGATTTTTTTTTCTGCTATTTTGTTTTGTTTTTCCTCTACCTGGTGTGCTGCATGGCAGAAAACACATGACATTCTGATTCTGTCCCTGCTTTCATGCCTTTTTTCTGCTTGGTTTCTAAGGAGTAGTTTATTTCAGAAAGAAGCAGTTCATTTTGCTGTGTAAATTCATAGTATCTTACCAACATTTTGCTTATTCTCTCATCACTTTTCAATGTGACAGCACTCCATATACATGCTGGAAGCAGTGCTCTTCATAATCATTCCCTCTTCAGTAAAAGTCATTAAGTCTACATTGTCAAATCTTACCTTGATTACAAATGTACATATTTTCCGTACTGCTAATATAAAATAAATGTCATGTATTTTTATTTGCAGCTCTAGCAAAGTGGTTGATATTAAGGAACCATTAAGGAAACCTGAATCCCAGATCATTATTCATTCAACAGTCAAAAAAAGCATCTGGGCATTAGATGTTATTAGCACATGCAGAATGCCAGATATAATGATCCCATTAAATCAGACTTGATTAATAGTTTATAAAGACTGAATTTATGTTATTTTTGGGAATACAGTTTATATTATCGATTTGCATTATTTTTTGGAAATACTGTTTCAGTGAAGAACAGCCTGAAGGTCTTTCCTTGGCAAGTATATAGTGTTCCATCTATTCTGATCCACTTTCACTTAGACCAGGGAGGTAGGAGGTCATTATACGGAGAAGACTGGATTTCTCCAAGCTTGCATGTACAGAAATTTACTTTTATTACCTGTCACGGCATTAGCAGTTCTATGTACTTAAAACTTCCTCAAGGATTCAGCAAAAGTTTCTACTTTCTCTATCTGATTGACAAAAGACAATGTTATTGTGTTCGTAGTTTTAGGAGTGCTGTATTAATTAAATTGATTAAATTGCAGACTCATCCTGTGCCACTTGTAAGATTGAAATGAAAGAACTTAATTTCAAATGGACTTAGTCCAGTGGGTATTTTCTTTTGCTGCTTGGCCTGCAACAGCTGAGACAAAGTCTCTGTCAGGATCTTGGGTTTTCCCTTGATTCCACAGAAATCTCCAACCTGGGCTTTTGTTTATGATAAGTGGCTAAATTTCCAGGGCTGCCAAGAATGACAGAAAAATATACCGGTTTTTTCTCTGGGCTAAAATTGTCTTTGCCTTTACTGACCTAGCAGTTCACTCAGTGACTTTCCAATGCACCTTGGTTCAGATGGGTTGCATAGAAAATGCGAAGGCTTGGTACCCGTTTTTGCTCTGCCAGCTCTAGCTACAGCTTTGCTTAGCTCTGGTTCTGTGTTACATGAGGAGTGTGCATAGCTTTCTCTCCAGAGCATGGTAAAACCTTTATCAAGTAATACTTCATTTTATGGATTGATATGAAGGATTAACACTATCAAAGGTCTCATCTCTTCTAATCACAACAGGGAACATTTTTTCCCCCTAGCAGTAAAAGAAATTGTAATTCTTTTATTTGGGAAATTATAGCTAATCTATACTCTGTTCCTTCAAAGGAGATCTTGATCTTTATCTTCAAGCTTAAACCACACACAAAGATTATCTCTTTTGTCATTTTAGAGGAGCTGCAATCTCAAATACCTGAAGAAGTTTTTAAGTTCTTTTTTTTAATTCCAACTTCTTGTCCAAATGTTAAAACCCTTTTTATTCCAACAGACATTACATATTTTTATCATTTTCTGAAAATGCTTCTTCTTGTTTAGCTATTTCAGCTTTTTATTGTCCTGAAAGAAGTTGCTGTTAAGAACTGATGCAAATTTAAACAAAGATGCAGTTCATAAAAACAGTGGATGGACAATCTTGTCAAGGGGAAAGATTGACTGTTTCAGCAGGCAACAAACCCCTGACTGTTTTATGCACAAGCCTTCAGGAGAACTCTTACTTTTGCTCACTGAACCACAAAATTGAAGTACCATGGAAGAAATCCAGACATGCAACAATGACAAAATATGTATCAGACTATGCTGAAAAGCTTCAAAATTACTGTATTTACACAAGGGTATTACTGACAGAATAAATGAAAATTTTATGGTCTAAGAGAAGAAACACAATTTTAGTTAACTAGCATTTTTCTACTGCTCTAGAGCTTTTATTGGGAGCAGAGGGAATTTGTACGCAGTGAAGTAGATCAGTGAAATGATAATTTGTCTTTGAATGGAGTACTTTTATCCCATTAATTTCAGCCATTATGGTGTAAGATAAGATGTAAGCCAGTGACTAACTGAAAATTAAGGTCCCAAAAAAGAGGCAACGAAACAAGAGTACCTTATGCAGTATTATACAAAGCACATGCTAAAACTAATTTTTACTCAACCTTTTCTTGTAGTCACTTTTAACCTCAATTCTTTATGCACTTAATCATGCCTGCTTCTGCTATATTTAAAAATATTCAGTTTACTCATCAGATCTCCTTTTAAGGATATTTGATGAAAATCCTTTCTTGTCGCAGTTAAAGAAAAAGGGCATTGCAGGGGAGATATGCCTTAGGTGAATGTATGGCATTGACAATTTTCCTTCCTTACCTACACGACAAATGAAGGAATCATTTAGTATGTTACAGAGAAGCATGCTTTAGCTTGTATTATTTTCAAAATTAATCTGGCATTGTGTGCTATTACCGACAATAATTGTTTTACAAAAAAGTGTAATCACTGTGATGTTTTGAAAGTGCATTTCAGAGTAACAAGAAAAGAGGAAAGGATCATGGACATATGTTGTCAGAAGGAATCTCCAGAGTTCAAGACATTTCATTCCATCTATTGCTCTGAAGCTGGATCATGTAAAACTACCATATGCTTGTCTAATCTGTTCTGAAAAACAGTGAAGAATGGTTCATCACATCCTTGGGTAGCCTGGTGAAGTGCCTCATTACTCTTCATTAGAACGTTTTTACTGCTCCAAACCTAAAGCCTTTGCTGATTTCTACTTGTCCTTCCCCGATCTGTATGAAGAAAAAAACATCTTCCTTTTTCCTAACTGCATTTAAAATAGTGTTTTCTACTAGCCAAACCATTCTTTTTTATTTTTTTTGGACTGAACACATCTCCTAATTTTCTCCTAAGTCATGCTTTCTAAAACTCTTTGTATGTCCACATTTTGTCCCATTTTCCCCGCTGGAATCTGCAGTTTGCCAGCATCATTCTTAAGATATCCAAAATGAGCTTGAACCCTTCAGGGACTTCTTACTACCAGTAAACAGGGCAAAGATAGCTACCTGTCTTGCTCTGTGTAGGACCTCCTAGGACACATCCTGAAGTGAGACCTGTCTTTAAAACAGCGCTCCCTTATGAATTTATAGTATGCCTCTGATCTTTCTGTACCCTTAATGTATTTTCTGCCCGACAGATTTTTTGCCACTGGGAATGATGCATTCAGTTGAGTTGTGGCTATTATCCTCCTTGAGTACTTTCTGCTAGATTTTTGGATTCGTCTTGTTGAACAATCTTCGTAAGATTGCTAAAGATCCAGCTAAAATGTCCCAGCAGCTATGCTTTGAAAAAGCAAGAGCTATCCATTACTAATCCTTTGGAGATTGCAAGTAAATCTTTTCATCTGAAAAGGTGAGAAAATTCAGTCTAAGCTTTTAGAGGCACATCCCAGGATGTCCACCCTTAATGCCACAATTCCACACACAGATTGTCTTTGCTTTGCTTCTTTCCATAGTTTGGCAGATTAAAATTCTACATAAGGACTCTTCAGGTTCTGCTGTAATGGAAACATGAAGAAAAAGAAATTACTTTAAAATAAAACAGGTTTCCCAGTCCTATGTTTTGCAGGTTCTATCAGGTTTATTCTCCACTGTAACCCACAAAATTTATTTTTAAAGTGCAATTATTATTCATGGATGCTCTGGGCAGAACTTCCATATGCTCACCAGATCTTCCCACTCGTACTGTTAGCTAAAATATATCATAACATCATCGCCCTCCTCATGTCTCAAGAGGATTAGATTTAGGGTTCCCTGGATAGTTTCAATATTCACTAGCAGAAAATGTGATGGTAGAAAAGTTCAAGGCAGAACTGAGTACTGGGAGCTACAGAGCTGTGCAAGTGGACTGCTTCCAACCAGGCAAATGCATCTGGCTTGCATGCACACAGAAGGCAAAACAAAACTAAGAGGGTTTCTTGCCCTCTCCTCAGCCATTCACTCCTTTTTTCTGTGCCAGAGTTGCCTGTTGCTCCACCTTTGCAGACTGACCAGCTCACTGTGTGTGTTTGCACCTCCTGAGAGGGAGAGCATTAGCTTCTCTTGGAGACTGCATCTTAAGCAGAAGTTGGAAAGCTATTTTAAATTGATAATAAAAAGATAAATGTATGATCACTTTTAAAGTGATAATCAGGAAACATTAAGCACTAATGCTTATTATCACAAAAGCCAAGTCTAATCAGCTTTTAAATCAGCTTTTAAATCAGCTTTTAAATGCATAATTAAATTTATATTTCAGTAATTATCTGATTCTGGACTATGTTTTAGTTGGGAAACTCTGTGAGATTACCAAGCTAAAAATATAACTAAGGGACCCAGAGCTGATGTGGAAACTTAGTACTGCTGCAAGGAACACAGAACACTCTACAGAAGGTTCTATAGAGATCTATCGAGTTTGTAGAGGGAAGTCCAGAGCAGGGTTTTAAACAAAAATGTGCACATGCAGCTGCAATCTGACTTGTATCACTGTATGCCAAGAGGCTGAAGTCATAGTATGGGTTTTATAAGTAAAGCCATTTATGTGCAGGATCAACATTAAATGAATTATTTACTTCTTCTGAGGAAGAAACAGAAGATAATGGAATCACTGATAAAATCTTGGGAAAGTCTTTGTTTTGTTGTCTTTTTCTCCAATAGCTTGTAAATATCTTCAAGATGTAGAATTTCCAGAAAAAACAATTGAAAGGAGACTAAAGAAGAAAGGAGAAAGAATTGTTCTTGTCAGAGCAGTAAAAACAATGCTGTGGTGTAATCACTGCCAAGAGTAATAATATAAAGTCCAATTCAGAAATATGTTTTGGGGTTGTTTTGTTTTGTTTTTTTGTAAATGAGAAAAGAACAATAGCCTTATTAAATGCTTTACACTGAGTTTCAAAGATCTTTACAAATTATCCTGCCATTAAGTTAATTCTTGTATTCAGTATTAATTGACTGGGAATTAGAACCCCCTGTAAAAAGAAGTAAGGGGACAGAAACAAAGGGAAGATATTATACTGCAGAATCTTGTGGTGTAAGGCAGAAATTAGTGTAACATTTTTGGTGGTGGTAGCATACATGGTTTACAGTAAAACATTCTATCACATATGGTTCAGTCTGTTTTATTCAGGCTCTCTGATATGGGTTAGCTTTTCTAATTTCTCTCTTAGGTTTTGATCCTCACAAACAGATGAGGGGAGTAGAGGCAGTATGGGAGGACATTAATGTGTAAAGATACTATGTCTCCCTTTTTTGGTAGACACATCCACTAGGAATATCTCAAATCTTTCAATCCTTTTATTATGTTCTTTTTTCCCTTTCCTTTCCCTTTCCTTTCCCTTTCCTTTCCCTTTCCTTTCCCTTTCCTTTCCCTTTCCTTTCCCTTTCCTTTCCCTTTCC
>VZRQ01011192.1:70973-111400 GCA_013397975.1 Machaerirhynchus nigripectus
TTTTTTTTTTCCTGCTGTCCACCAGCTGCGAACTCTGAGAGTGAAACATTTCCATTAGTTCCTAGTTTGAGTGCCTTGCCCTACCTCTTGTTAGACCTGACTGTGTGTATGAGGTTGTGAAAGTGTCAAAACACAGTACTTGTTCTTAACCCAGTCATCCCCAAGAGAAGAAAGAAGAAGCAAAAAAAAAATGCACAGGAAAAGTGACCTGGGTGATTCTCAGTACTGTCCAGGGAGCAGGAGTAGTTCCTTTGGTGCTATGGAGAAGGCGAGCAGTCTGATCAATGGAAAAGGTCGTTACAGATCCAGTTACCGTGATGCCTTCCTGTCCATCCAACTTCTATCCCCCTGCTGCTGACAAGTGAGAAAGGTCTATGTGGGACCTTCTTGTGTGTTGCCTTGTATATCCTCCCTTCTGTTCAGGACTTGCTTTCCATTTATTTCTCTTATCTGATGAAACAGGCGGGTACAATTACCTACAAGCAAAGCAAAATTAATGATGAATAGCCATTAAGGAAAAAAAGAAACAACAGCAAAATATGAACAAAAAAATTTACCCCCCCAAATCCTATGCTAAAATAAATATTCTTAATGCTTTGATATAACTGCTGCAGTTAGTTGACCTCTTAAAATTAAGAAACATGTTCCATGTCTTAAAAAACATTTGTAATAAATTAAATAGAGTTATAAATGTATGAGTACATTGTTACAATGGGTTACGCAATATTTAATGTTTTTCAAAAAATGAGGAAAAGACACATTTTGCTTACATGTTTCATGTTTTCTTAAAACAAAACTACAACTCAAAAATTAAAGAAGTCTCTCCTTCTCCAAAAATGATGTCATGACTACATGACTAGAATATAAACTTATACTATGTAGATAAAAGATGGAGTGGATAGGGATGTCAAGCTAGGATTTATACAATCAAGACCAGATATATTTTTTTGATTCCACTTACTCCTTGCTAATAATGCTGTGATCACCTTTTATGAATTGAAACTCTTTTAATTACTGCATTTTTTCTTTCCCTTTTATGCCAATTAACTTTTAAATATAACAAAAAAGTTAAAAGATGGAAATATGCCAATAATAAAAATACTAATTTGGAAAATAAAAATAGTATTTAAATACTGACTGTCAGCACCCTCCTGGGATGCTTTAGGGTGAATGATGTTTGCAGGTTGGAGCTGGTGATCCACTTACTCTATTCAGTTCCAGTGGGACACATCTGGTGTGCTGGGTCAAGCTCTGGGCTCCTCAGTACAAGTAAGATGTAGACTTACTGGACTGAGTGATGGTCCACAAAGATAATTAAGGAATTGGAGGATCTCTTATGTAAGGAGAGGCTGAGAAAGCTGGGCTTTCTCAGCCAAGAGATGGCTTGTGGGGGATCTGAGTATTGTGTAGAAATACTTTTATACTCAAACCAGTTGTTTTGTCTAGCTCACAGTAATACTCATAAAAATACTCCGTACAACATCTTAGTATTCATATGCTCTATTTCATTTTCTTTTATTTTAAAAATTTACAAGTGTTAAAAAATTGGAATTAAGTGGGGTTCTAAAATATATCTGCTGTGATAGGCTCAGCAATCACGGCAGCCCTCTCCAGAAACTCAAGAAATGGAGGGCAAGTCCTTCTGCGTGTTACATACTACCCTGAGAGCAGTAGGGTGAGCTGGTTCTTATTCCAGTCTTAAAATTAAGGTATGTACAAACTTGTTTCTGATTTTGGATTGTTTGTTTGTTTGCTTTTTGGTTTTGCTATTTTTTTTAATAACATTTTTTCATCTTCGTGGGAGAATGTTTATTGGTTTCTTTGTTTGTTTAGCTATAACTATTTTACTTTTTTTTTTGCTTGCTGTTGCTTCTGGAATGCAAATTTGGAACACAAAGGAAGTAAGTTTAACTTAAGTGTAGCAAAGATATTTAGATATAGCTTTCTGCAGGTCCTCTTAGTAATAGTCTGGCATCCAGTTCTTCATCTACCAAAGAGCAAACATGAAATCGTGTGTCAGCCCTGTGCAGATGCTTTAGACACAACTATTTCACTAAAATAAAATAGAGTACTAATATCCATTATACTTTTTTAGCATGTAAGACTGCAATCATGTTTATCTTTAGACCTTATATTTTGAAAATGTTTTTCTTTAAGCTCTTCTGTGTAATTTTGGATGTCTCTGTTTCATGTGGTATAAAGGTATAGTGGCTTTCAAAAGATATAGAAGTAAGGTGTACACTCAAGTCACAGATCAGAACTCTCATACAGCAAAGGATTAAGTAATTGCTTAATGAAAGTTAGCACATCAAGCTGACATCAGGCACTTTAAAACACGACCTTATTTCATTATGCTGTGTTGTGCTTACTTATTTTATGCTAGAACTGCTGGACCCCTTAATTTAGCTGACATAACACACATAAATACTGAAGCACAAACATTTTATCATATAAATTACTGGTATGGGACCTGTATAAATATAGAGCTAAATCAGGGCCTGAGTAGCTTGGCTTAATCTCCCCCCTCCCTAGCCTTTGCACTGCTTTTGCACAGAAGACAGGGAGCAGAGCTGTGATACACAGTCTGTCTTGTGGGCTGTACCTGTGGCTCCCAGCAACACATCCCCTGTTTGCTGCGCTGGTGGGAAAACTGCAGCTGGTCCTGTAACAAGGGTGCTGCACTGGGTTCAAAGCTTTCAACTGACAGGAAATGAGCTCATTGCTAATGGAGAAAAAAAAAGAGAAAAATGGTCTGGAGGAGACTTCTAGGAGGAGGGCTTTCTTGTCAAAGTTTGGGCATGGAAGGGGTGATCCTGTGGAAGGTGAAGCATTTTTGAAACAGCTTTCATAAATTTAATTTTCAGTGTATATCTAGATCAACCCTAAATCTCTAATGAAGGAAAATAAAAAGTAGCATTCTATGAGCTCAGTCACAGCTGTCATTAAGTTATTTTTAGGTTAAGTTCTCAAAGTTACAGAGATAAAACAGAGTCAAAGTAAGTTTCGACTGACAAAGAAGAGAAATGAGGTTTGTTAATGTTCCCAAACCCAGCCATTGTGATAAATGAACAGATTCTTTCCCTTATGCTGAATAGCATTATATTTGTTGGTATTTTTTCTAAATATACATTTTCTACTCATGTATTCAAAATGCTTCAGCATTTTGCAGGAATGACAGTTTTTAGAGGGTCATGCCATTATTTGAAAAAAAATAGTCAGTGAGATGGAAATGAGCTGCCCCTACTGTCAGCTCCTGTGCTGTGTGTGGCCCCAGAGTGCAGAATGCAGCAAGTCTGCACTGATCCTGAGCTGTGCATCAGCACAGCTCCTGCAGATTGATACAGCACCATCAATCTGGTTTTTGAACCAACCATGGTAGTCCCTGATTATGTTCTATGCAGCATCCTTTAGAGAACATCAGTCTGCTCTTCTGTTGTGTTAAACCCTGGCCACAGCTTAGTGGCTGGGACTGGTTTCCAGACCACTGTTTTCTCTACACAATTTTGGTTTATCTCCTGGCCACCGTCCTAGGCTCTTCTTAGGACACCAAGCCTCCTTGCAAGGTACCATGGTGTCACAGCAGTTCCTTCCCATGGCAGGAGTAGCTCATTGCTGTTGTGTACAGAGCCAAACAGGATCACTTTTGAACATGATCTGTTTGAGTAGAAATTACACTTAGATGGGGAACAGCTTTTTTTCATAAAAGCTACTAACAGCTGAAACAGTAGACTGGTTTTTAAGTATTTATTTTTCTGAGTACCTGGCAACTTGCACAGCTAATGCTCAAGCTTTGAGCTTTTAGTAATATTTTCTGGTGTCTCCAAAAGAAATATATCAACTAAATTTTAGATGAGACAGTAAAGTTTCCCAGTGTCTCTTTTTGTTTTGATTTCATGAAAATACTGGAGAAGTTACACGAGTATCAAAACAAAATTTGTTTTAGAGCCTTGAAATATTAAGTATTTCATCAAGCTTGTTTTTTTTGTGGCAGTATTGAAAACTTTGTTGATTTTAAACATTGCATTGTCCTAGAGGCAAAGAAATAGTAGATCTACCTCAGCCCTTCTTTTTTGGACAATAATACAAAGCCAGTTCTCTGTGAAGTGTTTTCTTTGATTTGTAAGAAACTAATAGAAAGCTGAGAGGTGAATAAAAAACATGACTGTGCAAATTTGGCCAGAAAAGTTTCCAAATAAATAAAATATTAAATTCAGTGATTTGATATGATGGCAATAAATTTTAAGGATTTTTGTAAACTTTGGCAGTGAATGAAATCTTTGTTTCACTCCAGGAAAGCTGTAAAAGCAGGTCCCATCACAGGCTACTTTGCTGGCAAATTACACTTGTGACAAGAAGTTCATTATACAAAAGGTGTTTGCTAACCATAGTAGTGATTTAAGAGAAATTAAGTTTTCCTCTTTGTCCTCAAACCTATGATTTTGACATCTAAGTCAATCCTTTTACTCCCATAGTGACACTGAGACACAGTGAGAAGCAGACATAGGGATGAACCCCTCATTCCCAATATTCAATAGTTTGATCACCCCAAAACCTAAACCAAGGCACCTGCCTGGCAGGGCACTATATGGGTACTGACTGTATTCTCCTTACAGGGTAGTAAAAGCCCTTCAGACCTGGGTGGCAACTGCAGGGCTGAAATCTCAGTGCCCAAGTTCCTCCCTGAAGCTGCCTTCCACTGTCGAGCTTGACCTCTTTACTTGTGTGAAAACTGTGCTTTTCAGTAAGGTTTTACCTACAGCTCACACCTCAGGCTGAGATGGGGTCTAGCCTAGCATCACAGGAAATGAGACAAGCTGTGGGCAATGTGACTTAATTCAAATATAACCGTATTAAAGCAATTGCCATGTCATGGGGAGTAAAGGACAGCAGCCTTGAATCAATCAGTGAAGTCTTTTTTGAACAGATATCAAAAGAAGGATTAAACATTTCCTCTCTGCTGATATGATATGATCATGGATCTCTAAGAGACTTCTGCTGAATTTGTGTTCACATATGGTGGACTAACAGATTTGGTTTCTCCTCAGGGGAAATACCTGCATTGGATTTCAGGGGAAAAACACCAAAATTTCCCAAATAATAAACCTGGCAGTCAGCAATTGCCTCCAGTGTATGTCTTCTTTCTCCTTGGTAATGTAAAAATTGTGGGGTGCTTTTCTCTCAGGGTCCTTTACTGCAGGCAGTTCAGGCTAGCCCAAGTATAACTCAGTATGTGGTTTTCTAATAATAGTTCCTACTGGATAGCTGGATGCATGTAGAGATTCTTTTTGAATGTCTAATTGCCATTTTTTTTTCTAATTTAGCTAAATACATGATTAGGCATAACTGCTAACTGTAACAAGCTGATTACTAAACTCAGGTAAACCAAAAAAAGAAAATCTTATTATTTCATTCCATACTTCAAAATCAGTAAATTTCTTTTTTCTCTCTATCATTGGCTGAGACACAAGTTTAAGTCATCATGACCAAGCTTTGGCCCTATTTTGTGAATAGCAGAAAGTGTAGTATATTTAAACTTTTTTTTTGTTTGGCCTGCTGACTCTCTTCTGTCATCTGCAATTAATGAGTGTCTAATGAAGACACAGACACGGAGTCCACTCTATGAGGAGCCCAGAAGGAAATTTAAACTACTAGCAAGCACTAGGATCTGAAGAGAGATAACAATACTTTTAAGGCCTGTTTGTAGTGGTAAAACTGATGTTTCTGCTCTGTCTCTGTTACCAAGAAACTTTGCCCCGAAAGTGGAAATACTATTTGGCTACTGCCAATGATTGGTAAATCTGAACACCTGTATTACCAACAGTTTTTTTCCATACAATGGTAAATATGTGCCTCCAAGACCTCAGTTTGGGTTATGCTTCTTGAAGACACTGTTTACTTTCAAGTCAATAGGAGCAGTGATGCAAAAGCACATTAAAATGCCATAATGATGCTTCATTACCAGCTATCCTCACCATTAGCGCATTGTTATTGTATTTTGTATATGCATGCATCCACTCATATATCTGCCAAACCTGACACATCACCATTCCACCTTTAATTGTTGTGAATGATTTGATGGATAGTCTAGTAGGAGAATGAGAGCAAGTGTGGAAAAAATTAGATTCTCTCACATTTCTAAACCCTGCTGGTTTGATTTTTGTTTATTTTTTTAGATTTTTCATTTTTTTTTATTTTATGTACTTTTAATACATAGAATTTCTTGAATTATATTCCTGAAAATTAACTGAAAAATTTTTAGTGACATAAATAAGTGCATTCTCCTGATTCATCTGAGTTTGTAAGAGCCAAACACTCTAAAAGTATTTTTGAAGGTTTTCTTCCAATTGCATTGATTTGGGGTTTCTTTAAAAATATTCAACAAAAAAGTGCTCTTAATCAGGGGAACAATGAAGTGACATTTCACTCGGCAATCATGCTTCATAGTCAACAATCAATCCAGAATATTTTGCTTACCAGATATCGATGATAGGTATAAATAACTAGGTGGGATGATTATATATAAGAAAGCCTGTGTTTTGTTTCTCATGGGAAAGATTCTCTAAAACATTCTAATCCTCTATGACCCTGTTCAGCTCCAATGCCATCTTCATCTCTAGAATTAGCATTTCTGCTGCACTGTCAGACGTTGTGTACATTTTGAAGGGTGTTCCACTAGGATTGTTTTATCACAGACTACCTTTTACAGTCCTCTCTGCTGCGAAACCCCGTAAGTCCCACACAGTTCTCCCTCCACACTGCACCGCCTGAGGAGGTTTTATTGTCAGTCAGAGCCCTTTCTGTCTACTTTCTGCTGCCAAACAAGAATGATGAAAATTGCATTTCAGATGTCCACCTTCTCTCTTTTTCCTTTCTGGGAGAGCTGTAAAATATAATATTAAAATCTGTGAATGCCTGAAACTGTTATTTATCTGTGTTTTTTCAGTAACTGTCTTCTGCAGAAACACCTGTTTCTATATGTGGGTCAATTTTTCAGCATTTCCAGACAAATTAAATGACAGTAAATATTGAACTGGAAAAGCATTTGGTCTCAAGTTTTCTCTTCTAAATCTGGTTTTAATTTTGGCATTTGGTAACATTGTTTTCACTCGGGTGTTCCCACGTTACTTCCAAGGCATGACGAGAGAGTCGCCTCTTGTATTTGCCTTTGAAAGGAACGTGTGCTAGAGAGGTATCTTGCTCTTATATGGACCATTGTTGCATTCACACATTTTAACATTACCCACTCTTTTTAAGTCTTACAAGCAATTTTCTGCCTCTCCTCTTTTACTACTCTTGTGTTCATTGATGCAATTAGAAAGGACTAATTCCCATATCTTTGGAATCCAGAATTATAGAGGGAAGTGGAAGTGATTGGATGCCAGGCACAGAAAAAAGAGGCAAATCTCCTGTGCTAAACACAGAGGTTTTAGAATTACCCCCCAAAATAGTCTTTCTCAAGCTCCACTTTCATTTAATCTCAAAAATCTGCACTAGATTTTATAGAAGGTAAGGAGTAATGGATAATATTTTCAGTGGAAAGAGGTCCAGTGAGAAGTATGAAGTGAGATGCAATTCATAGTGCAGTTGTGGCGAAATTACCTAGGTAACTTTAAACTAAAGCAGAATTATTTCTGAAAAAAAAAGACAAAACAATATATTAGTAGTAAGAGTGGCTAAGTTTTTTTAGAGCATGTTTAATTTTTTACAAATAGAATATTGAAGGGCTGTGCAAATGTAGAGGTCTTATTTCAGTGGTACTGCATCATATGCAACTAAACTTCTGAAACCAGGATTTTCTTTAGTTGTTTACACTATTATTTTGAGTGGTTTATAGTTCATTAGTACAAATTCAATGCAGACTAAATTGTAACATAGAACTTTCTAATCCATGGAAAACATTTCTTCTAGTAGATTGCTTTTATCAAGTTACAGGACCCATACCAATTTTTTTTATATGGACACTGATGCTGCTTGATCTTGTTCTTTCTTTAGGACATAATATCTTTATATTAAAAACAAAAAAGAAAAGAACAGAAGAAGAATCTTCCTTCTAAAAACATCAGCTCTATTTTCTCTCTTGGCTGATGTAGTAGTAGAATAGCTGTCCCTTGTGTATTCTGGAAGATATTCAGAATCCCCCTAAAATTGGAATTTGAAATTTATTGTTATTTCAGGCGAACTGAAACAATAACTAAAAAAAAAAAAAAAAAAAAGGAAAAATAATTGTCAAACCCCCAGCCAACTAACCAAACCCAAGAACAGAAGCAAAGTTGGTAAGTGGCAATCAGTTGCATTTCTCTTTAAGTTATCGGATCCTCCAAATCCACTCCACTTGTTGCAAAACTCTTGCAGGCAGGTGCAAGAAACAATCTCTCCATTGCCCTGATCTGGCATTTCATTGAAGGGCTCTGCTGCTCCCATCTAGCCTAAATGCTTGTATTTTATTTGTATGGAAACCAGGAGCTGCAGAGATGGAATGAAAGCCTGGACCATCACCGGTCCTTCAGACTGCGTTGCAAGCACATTGCTGTTGTGAGAGTGCCTGGACCAGACAACGTGGATATACTCCTAGATACAGTACTATAGATGCCACTTACAGTGTGGAGGTTTTATTGGATACATGAAAAAAAACCCCATCCAACTGCTGTGAATAATTAGGGTTAAATTGTTAAATTGTTGTGAATAAAATATATGTGCATATCGATGCCATTCACCCTCTTAAAGAAGAAATCACTTGTATGACATTAGGAAGAGCTATTTGGTTCACTCTGCATGTCTATTACTAGGATGTCATTCAAAGCAGATGCATTTTGCATTGTAATCTGAGAGTAATTAGGCTCAGTAATGAATAGAGAACAGTGTAACAGCTTTCTCTCATGGGCCCCATCAGCCATGGTGTGTCCTCTCAGCACAGCTGCCGTGAACATGAACAGAAAGGAATAATTCTTGTGATGTATCAGTCAAGCCTTTTCATTGCTACAAAGTCTCAAAGTCAATAACACACAGTCTGAATTGGATTTAAACTCCAAGATGGGATTTATGCCAAGTATTTTTTTAAAATACAAAACTTTAAAAGTCATGCTGCAGTTCATCACTTGTTGTTGCAATGAGCTACGTGTTTATGTTTCCCAGGAACAGGAGTTCATGGAAGCAATCGAATTTAAAATGGCAATTTTAAATGGCCTCATGGAAAGAAAAATCGTTTTAGGAGGAAGTAAAAATGATGAGTATGCATACTCTTAGCAGTGTAAAACTGCTAAGCTAACAGTAAAACTTGTTATCACAGCTCTGGTTTATGACAACATGACTGATGCAGCAAGAATAAGATTTAGTTCTCATCTTTGTACATCTTACAGAGATTATGGTGTTAATGGCTACCAAAACACAACTTCCCTCTCCTGTACTATAGTTTAAAAATGTGTCATAAAAGACACACAGAGAACATGGGGATGTCTGCAACATAATGGGAATACCGTATGTGCTATTTTATAATTATTTAGGAATAGTTCTATCAGGAAAAGCTGCATGTAAGTAGAAGTGGAGAGGGTGGTCTGGTAACAGGTGCTCTAAGATTACCTGAGGGTCTTCAAAGAGTCAATCTTTTATGGGTGTGATGGTAAATAATGGTAAAATCATGGCAAAACTGAATCTCTTGTCTTCAAAATAATTTAGGCTTAAAATATTTACTGTTTGCCAACGAGTATTCTAGGAACAAACATTTTTTAGCAGTGAGAATAAAGCTGTAATGTACTAATGATCTCGATGGTCTCAGAAGCATACAAGCTAAAGTCTCCTAGAAATACAACTTCTGCATTAGTTGTTGGCATAATAAAAAGGCCTGGCCTGTAGCAATGATTGAAATTCTTTAGTTAGGGTTCGACCAAAAAGAAAAGAAAAATCCTAACTGCACTCTTAAAGAATAGTTTTGTAGAAATTTTCTTTTTATTCTGATATTCAGCTTTCATGTGTAACCTTGTGACTCTATAGAGTATAATTTCAGGAAATAAAGACAAAACCTTTGTTTATTGCACAAAATTTTAAACAGGAATATCAAGTAACACACTGAAATCAAGATGAAAATATCTTTACTACATCTCCTTGAACTACTGTTGTATTTCAGTTTCTTTTGGTTTACAGCTTTTATTTGTGGTTTTTTTGTTGTTTTGTTGTTTTGTTTGGGGGTTTTTTGTTTGGTTTTGTTAGGGTGTTTTTTTTTTTTAATTTTGATTTTGATTTTTAAAAAATATTAAATGTGAATTTCTCCCCTGCTGCATCATTTTTTTTCTTCAGTCTTAGTTTTACTCCTTTTTCTCTGCTGCCTGTTTAAATTCAAGCGGGAGTCATGCTATAATAGATCTCACACTGAAGTGATTCCCTGCACCATTTTGACTGATAGTGACAAGAATTACCTAGTGCCAATAACTTTTATTCTTACTTACCTTATGACTGTTTCTCCAGCCAAGCAGCATGAAGGAGCCTTCATGCAATGGAGAATGAGCCCAAATGAATTGTTTTAAAATTGAATTCCAACACATTTCAGTGTACCTTGGTCATTTAGTCAGTCTGCTGTCAGTGCTTATCGTATAGCACAAATCCCTGTTGTATCCTTTCTCCTTCTTGGTTCCTCTTATGATTGTTTTTAATTAAAGGTTGCACTTTGTATAATAATTCAGATGTTTTATTTATGGACCAAGGAACACTGCAAAGCTGCCTTCAATATGCCCCAATTTGCCCTTCCAGTCTGAAAACTGTCCTGTCACAGGACAGAAATGAAAAGCAGCTTTTACTAGACCCAAGCTTAGCTATTGCAGTTCATTGTCTCTTGGTAACAAAAGAAGTTGCTTCATTTTTCTGTTGGTTTTATAATATGTAGAATTTTTTTTAATTGAAAAGTCAGGGCTGTTTTTGTTAAACTATCCTAGATATCCTTTACTGTTTGTCTGCATTACTGCTATTGTCAAGTAAATCATGTATGATTGTAGGGGTCTTCTTGCATAGCAAAGCTGAAAGGGCTGGAAGGATGCTCACTAAAGTGTGTAAACATGCATGTGAACTTCACCCTATTGGTGTATGCAATGCAAGGAGTACTGGTACTGAGGAGGATTTTATTCCTGGTTTGCCAGTGGTCTATTGAAAGGCTTAGGGACAGCTATTTCACCACTTACCTTTCCCTTTCTCAAAAACAGATCTAGTGCTGATATCTCCTTCCTAGAGCACTCTGATATCTGGTGAGGAAAAGTACTATATAAATGTATGCTATTAGTAATAGTCATATAAAAGGTACAAACTTAAAACATTAAAAGGTCCAGTTTTTACTGGGCCTGCCTGATAAGATAGAAAACTTAAAATAGGCTTTCATAAGGAAAGGACTGCCTCATAGAAAATGGAAAGATTGTCTAAATGATAAGGAGGAGAAAAAGAAAGCCCATAAAACATGACAACTTGAGCTTAAAAACAGTCTGATGATTAGAACAACAATTGGTTTGCAATGCCTAAGTTGCTAGTAAGAAGTTGTTTGCTTCTTCACCAGGTGTAGGAAGACAAGCAGAAAATTTGATGACCAGGGTGTAGCAAGGTACTCAGGGATGAAGAAGACACAGCAGAGTAGTGTAACAGATTTTTGTATTATTCTACTGCTTGCTTGATGATTCTCACTTCCTCACTATTCTTTGCAGCAGAGGGATTGGAGGAGTTAGAGAAATTTGTTGTGAATATGCAGGAAGAATTAGACCAAACAGAAAAGTCAGATAAGTCTCCAGAACTGGGTGACATTTGGAAGAAATCTTTGGAGTAACTCAGATGTGCAACTGCGAAGCATATGGCAAAGCGTTGTAAACTGTAATTGTAAACAGTGCAGTGCAATTTCTACAGTGCTAGAAGAGTAACTCTCATTACAAATAAAAATCTGAGAACCACAGAGGAGAACCTGGTAACCACAGACCAGAAAGTCTGATTTCCACCCTGGAAAGTAAACATATCTAAAAGATAAGGCAATTGAGCACACAGAAAAGCACAGATATTGGGAAAGACTGATATAGCTTCAGTAGATGAAAATCCTGACTCACACACTTGGTGGAGCACTGTGAGACTGTCTGACTGAGAAAGGGTACTTATTATTCTATTTGTTTTATGAAAAAAAAGAGAAAAGGTAACTTTCCTCTCTTTAACTCCCAAAAAATCACTCCAAATGAATTTGATTCTTCTCCATGGTTCAGCACATTTGTAGGATGCCGGTATAATTTATTTTTCTTTCCCTCCAAAGGATGAGAAACTTTGAATCTGAGCCTCCTGGTGTTATGCAAGCCATTCCAACTGCCTTGCAGATGGCCGTAGCTGGACAGGAGATGATTTGCAGGGACATTACTGTTTCAACAGGTTTTGGGACATTGCCATGGCTGCCTGGTACCAGGTGTCTTGCTGGTATGCTTAATTAAACCAAGACTCGGGTTTGTCAAGAAGGATTTAGGTCTTCACATTGGACAGATTTTTTGTTGCATTCGTCTGTGGCCTAGGTTGTAGTTTACTTTCTAGGCTACTTTGAGTGAGTAAATTCCCTATTCTTCTGTAAGCCTTCAGCACATGTACACTCACTCTCACATGCACAGAAACACTCATATGCACATACAAAGAAACACACAGTCTCTCATCTCCTTGTAACCTGTCCTGGGTAACTTTTTGTCTGGACAAAAGGGCCTTGAGAAATCAGGTGCTGAGAGCAGGGGGATGGGAGCATGGGACACTGGGGTGGGCAGGAAGGGCAGGCAGGAAAAGTAGGCAGTGCACTGGCAGCTTGAATGATCTCTCCATGAGATAATTCTCAGGATGTTCTCTTGTGAGAATTCCCATTCTTCTACAGACTGTGTTTTAGTTTCTAGGAAGTTTTTTTAAACTTTGGTCCTCCACCTTCTATTCCTCACACTGCACACTGTGCAATGCTGCTGCTACTTTCCCTCATGGTGGCAGGTGTGTTACCCTGAAAATCAGATGGATTTTTTTTTTTGCTTGGCTTCTTCTTCTTTGTCATACACACAGCATTTCTTCTGAAGCTTGCAATTTGTCAGGTTAACATTTGGTAATGTTTCTGGTCTTAGAAAACCCATTGCTTCGATTAAACAGTTTTCTGTAATATGAAATGTACAATTCACTTAAATCATCCTCCACACAAAAGAATGGAAGATGGCAAATGAGAAAATACATGGGGTTCTCAGGACGAATAAAAGTATGAAGCACTTTGCCTATGTTTGTGGAGTTAACCTCAGCTGGCAGGTCCCAGTCTTTGTTTGCTCCACCCCCACAGAATGGGGTGGGGAATTCAAAGGGGAACAGTGAAAAAACTCAAGGAGTGAGCTAAAGACAGTCTTCAAAGTGTAGAGAGGAAAAAAAAAGAAGAGAAAAGAACAAGTAGTACAAACTTATCTTCCCACCAGTCAACCAATGCCCAGCCAGTCTCTAAGCACTAGTTACTTGGGGAAATATTCCCCTGGTTGGATGTTTTATGATGTGGAATACCTCTCTTCTCAGAAGAAGAGATATATTGAGTCATCTGTTCTGCCTGCATCCTCTGCCAGTCTCTTGCCCATCCCTAATCTGCATGTGGGGGCAGAGTGAGAAACAGAGTCTTGGCATCGTGCAAACAATGTTCAGCAGCGGCTAAAACACTGGTGCGTTATCAACATTGTTTAAGAATGGAATAGAATGGAATAGAATATTTCAGTGGGAAGGAACCCACAACAATCATGTAGTGCAACTGTCAATTCTTTAGCCACAGATCTGAAACACAGAAACATATGGGTTGCTATGAAGAAAATTAACTCATCCCAGCAAGACCCAGTACAATATGAATAGAGTTTCAAGAGATGAAGAGTTTCTAAAACAGCTGCGGGAGAATTTGATAGAGGAGCATGCAGAAATGCAACAAGGTACAATTATTCCCCTTTTTTCACAACAGTCCATTGGAGCATCAGATGAAATGGTCAGGCTGCAGGTATAAATCAAAGAAAAGGAAGAGCTTTTACACACAGCGTGCAGGAAGTCTGGAACTCATCACCAGTGCTCCTGTGGAGGCTCTCTCTGTAAATGGGTTTGAAAAACTCTTAGGCAAATTTATAGAAGAAAAATCAATCAAGGGCTATAAAACAGGATGCAGATGCAGCTTTTAGCTGGGGAAAAAAAAAAAAAAGAATCCCCAAATGGCAGACCGCTGGGAACCGAAGAAATAGGGAGAGAAAGTAGCAGTATCTGCTTTTGCTATTCCTGAGCTCTCTCTGCATTATTGTGTACAGGCCCCTTTGAGAAATGGGATACAGGCTACTTTTGCTCAGATAAATCGTTTCCTTCTCTGCTCTTACATTTATGTTCTTAGCACTGGACTGCAGCTCATCCCAGGTTATAGTTTTCCAGTGACACACTTTGAATAGAGGGGGCCATGCAAGATACAAACCAGGGTTTCCTGACAATGACAATTTAAATTGATCCCTATCTACTCCACTTATTTGTGTTAGGTGTTCAAAACTAATTTATTCTCCAGTAGGTGATTTCCATTTAGAAACATCCCTGTTGATCTGTGTCTTAAGTTCTTGTTTAAACCATTTGCATGGTTGTTTTTTTTTTTTTTTCCCTTCAAGTTCAGTGGTCTAATTTCTTCCACAGAAAGTGTTCACAGTTTCTTCAAAACCTTTATTCCTTATCTGGAGTCTGTGGTGTTCCTTGACGACACTCACCGCTCCTGTTCAGCAGGTTAACCTGATGAGACAAGGAAAGGTGATTCTGGTTAAAGATGCACTGAAATAGCTGATTCTAATTAGAGGAGTTTAGAAAATACTCAATTTCATTCTGCTGCTTTCATTTTAGACAGGTAATTCAATATCTAAATTAGAAGCAGTAGATATCTTATCTGAAAATAAATTGTTTTTCCTTAAATCCAAGCCTTAGTGCTTTGGTGTTACTTTCCCTGATACTTCAGTCTGAGTTAGTGGGAATAGCCTTATCAAATTCTGTTTTGGAGCTGTAAAACTTGCAGCACTGATCTATTCTCTGAAGGTGGTGTATGGGCTTCACTGAGAGCTTTTAGACAGTTGTTTCTAACACAGGCAATACATCCAGTTAAAACACCTGTTACTTGGCAGCTTGTTTTCATTAGGATGTTCAAAACACAAAGACTGAAATGAGGCCCATCTTAAAAAGATTTTGACCATAATGATGTAGGATTATAAGCAAGGTATTTTATGCATGTCTTCAACTGTTGTATTTTCTAATTTTTATACGTTTAATAACAACATATTGAATTAAATTAAAAATCTATTTGAAATCCACTATTTTTAACCAAGAAATAGTTGAATCTGAATTTAAGATCACATTGAAATACCTAACAACATGTTCATGTCAGATTTTCTATTTTTGAATTTGTGCAACAAAGTAGTACTATTATTTAGGTTCAGGGCTTTGCACCAGTAACAAATGCAGTGCTAAAACATTTTAGATATAAATATTTTGTTCAGAGAAGGAACCTACATAAGTCCAAATATTTATCCACAAATTGAGTCAATAGCCCTATCATTTAAGTATTTGTGTATAAATGCAAATATAAGAATGGTGCAGATGATACCTTTCAATTGCTGTTTTCAGATCTGTTTCTTGACTTAAAATTGGGAATACAGTTGGATCCATAGTAATGCCAGAAGTGGAACTGTCTTTTAGAATAATGACACTGAAGACATAATGCCTAAAACAAGCAGAGGGGGGTGGTAAGAATTATATCCTGCTTTGATTTTATAGCATTATCCTTAAAACAATTGACATCAACTGCACATCTGGTTCCTCTACTGTGATTTGCTCCTCTACTGTGAAACAATGATTTTTGGGCCAGGCCAGATATGTTGAATTAGGTCATGTTTTGACATGACATATTACTGTCATGTTAGCAAATGTGGCTTTAGAGGAAAGACCAAGCTGTTTCTGCACATACCTGTGCTCTGTGCAGTGCCTGGGGAAAGTGAGGGTCCAGAGCAGCAAACTTCTCTTCTATAGACTATCTGCAAGAAATGGTTTGAAAACCAGAACATACAGATTCCTCTGCAGTAAATTTTAGGAAAAGGCTCATCTTTAATTCTTAGATATGTTGCTGAACCACTATGCAACAGAGAACTGAAGGTAAGAAAACCGAGAAAGGGGGGAAACACAACATATTTGTGTGAGGTAGAGGCTGGGGTCACAGTCAAGCATGCAATCTTTGTCTCTCATGGTTTTTTCCTGAACATGTAAATTGAAATGAAATAAAACTGGAAAAGATATCTCAATCTGTTTTGGGAAATGGAACCTGGACCCTGATCTGTGTCATCTTTGCCAGGGGATAGGCATTCTCTGAGGAGCTGGAGTGCAGGGGGTTTCCCATGGGGTTTAGTGGAGCAGGGCATGACAGCCAGGACCAGTCCCACCATCCCAGCCAGGAGCTGGGGAGCTGAGATGGGGTACTAGGCTTTAGGCTTCTGGGGGAGTACTGGAGGGTTTGGGCAGGGACAGTGAGGCCCACTGATGTTCCCAGGGCCAGCCTCTTCCCCAGCAAAGCAGTCCTTTATATTGCTTTGCTCTCATTCTTTCTATTTCCTTAATGAATCTTTCTTTCCCTATAATCCCGTGACAGCATGAAAGATGAGAAGGGATCCAATCAAAAACTTGTAACAGCTTATTGTAAAAAGAGACCTCAAACAGCAGGAAAAATTAACAAGTTTCCTGTCAGGTGAGAATCTATTTCTATTTCCTAAAATGGCAGCAAATGCTCAGGAAGATTCACATCTTTTCTTGTCTCTGTTGAACAAACAACATTACACAGGCTGTTGCATCAGTTGTAGGTTTTGGTGTCCAGGACATTATAGGTATCAAGTAGAGAGCAGCTCAAGTTCGTAGTGTGATGCGTTAGCACAGGGTTAACTACATTGCAGATAACTTATGCTTTTTGATTATGTACTATGACATTTTATGGATGTGACAAATTTTTGAACTTGTGCTTTTCTAGAAGGTGACTGCTAAAGAGTTTCTTGTGACACTTTAGAAAAAATATCTGATGATTACTAATTCATTTGGCACTGTGCTCTAATAATGTAAATCACAATGTCCTGTGGCATTAGTGGATATAATCTCTTTCAAAAATCCCACAAAATCCTCTGTCTCTTGTCTCAGTATAGTCAAGCATATCTGCTTTAGTGTATCTAGATTTGGCAGTGCTCCAGTTTCTTTGATGTATTTAGTGAGAAAGAGACTTGATAAGTAGGTACCAGTGTTTAGGGATGAGTGAAGCCAGTTTAATATAGATATTTTGAGATTCAAGAGTTTGTCTTTTTTCTAATGTCCCTTCTCTCTTCTGCTTACCCTTAAATGCAATTAGATTGAGGTTTATTTGACTTGGAAATAAAATCTTCACATCTAAACTTAAAAGAGAACATAGCAACATTTCACTGGTTTTGTGGGAGACAAAACCCCAAAAAACCCAGGAAAAAACCCCCAACAAACAGAACCCAAGGCTTTTTGCTTTTCTCACACAGGAACAGAAAGAAACATATTTTGCATTTAAAAGTTTTTGCCAACTGTGAGATCTTATTCAGTAACAGAGAACAATGAGTGACTAGTTTAAATGAAATTCTTCATGGGCTGAAGCCCTCCTTGCATTACACAGCAGCATATCTCTTTTCCTACTGAGGTATTTATAGTTATTAGTGTCACCAAACTGAACAGTAAGCACTTGATATAAATTTTTTCTGCTCATACAACATCATGACCAGGCTGATGGATCATAAAAAACTGAAGACATAGGTAAGAGAAATAAAACTCTGTTTTGCTGTTCTTTTCTGTGCTGAGGTCAGAAGGCAGTTGTGCCCAGAAACACATCATGCAACTTTGCTGCTATACTCCTTATTATGGTACACCACTAAATATGTTTAGATTTTTCTGAAAAGTGTGTAGTTAATAAACAATGTGTCTTAGTGAATCAGAGGGAAGTGAACCTTAGAACTTTCTGAAGGCTGGATCAACTGTCCCTGTATCATTACAGTCAGAGGTTTGTTCTTTTTTATCTTAAAATCCTCCAGTGATGGAGACCTCTCAAACTACTAAATAATCTACTCCAGTGCTTTGTTATGAATAGAGATATTCTGCTCAAATTATACATTTGTGGTTCTAAACTTTTCCTGTGTTTGATACAGTTAGGTAGTTAAGCATGCCCAATTATTCTTATGTTTCTGTGGGATTTTTTTATTTTTTTTTATTAATTCAACTTCCAGTGTTACAACTCCTAATGAAATACAGATGGAAATGCAAGTGCCATACATTTATTCCAACTTATCACCCTCTTCCATCTTTTTGAAATTCCTTACTTTTTTCCTTCTTTCATCAATTAAGCTTAGGGACTCAGAATTGATTGAATTAAATTTTGAAACCATATCAGCTCTAGAAACCCAGTGATATCTTGGAGGGTATCATGTAGTCTATACCTTATAGAAACAGTAAAGAAATATTTCTTTATGTGTTTCTCAGGAAATATCTTTTCAGCATTTGCATACATGCTGGAGTTCTCACCGTTGAATTCTAAATCTGAAAATTTCTGCTGAGAAAAGGTGGTTAATCACCCTCACTTTACACTTTTCTCTACCTTAACTTCCTTGCCCCATTTTATCCCATACCAAACTCTCTGGCTTCTTTAAAGAGAATATCTTTGTATGCCAAGACTGATTTTTAAGGTTTTTTTCCATTGTTTATGTGTTGTTAAAAATCAGCATGTGAAATAGCTTTGCAGCCTAAGGCCAGAGAGAGGCAGCAGGAAACAGAAATGCAGAAGTTCAGCTTTGTTTTTCTCCTACATGCCTATTGGCAGTCCCTCCATATGTTGGGATTCAGTTTCCCCCAAACCAGTGCCTGAAGCCTTCACAGTGTGTTGCTGCAGCAGAGCAGCAAGCATTCAAGGGTTTATCTCTAGAAGATTTGATCACTCACTGTTTATGAAGCAGCACAGCTTGTGCTGATAATGAAAGACCTCCTCTTCCCTCCCCCTCCCAGTTAGCAGGTCTTGTCTGTCTCATATTCCTTATGAAAAAGTTTCATGTCAATATTGACAAGATGAGAAAAGGCAAATGAATTGACTTCGCACAGCTTCAGTCTCATCCTGTGAAAAATTCTGTGGGAGCCGTTCTGTCTTATCCTCTAACACTACCCTAAAAATAAGTAATACCTTATATGTTGAAGATGACACACAAGACACTGACTTAAACATTTGTTTTGTGTTACTCTAGAGTGTATTCAGGGTGTTATGACTCACTGAACAAGACAGTAAAAAGCCCAAACACCCCAATCCCTTTCCCATCAGAAAGAATGAAAACAACACTCAATTTCTCAACTTTCCTTCCAAGTCAGGAATTGGTTTATGGGAGTTGGCATTGTGAAGAAGCAAATGCTAGAAATCACAGAATTTCAAAGAGGCTTTGTTTTGTGATGAAGGAACTGAATCTCATGAGTCAGAGGTGTGACAGCCCATGCAAAGTAGTTAACCTCTCTGGGTTTCCTAATTGCAAAATGAGATAGTAATACTTCTACTTACCTTTCCTCTGTTTTGCCAAGATCAATTCCAGACATTTCAAGAGGTGCTTCTTTAAGACGATGTGTGTGCATAAATCCCAGCCAAAGTCAAAATGACAAAAAGATGAGAATACTTTTAATCCCAGTCTAAACTGGGTATTTGCTTTTTATCAATCCTGTTTAATGGGAATATAAATGCCGAGGAAATGGATGCCTACATTATTATCTTTAGTAGTTAAAAAGTGTAGACATCGAACAGAGCAGTTAAGAATAAAAAACAAGGATCAGTACAGTGTAATAACAATTTATAAAAGAGCAACACAAAGTCAATTTATTGTTTAGCAGAGATTTAAGTAACTGATTAGAGAGTAATTCTGATGTGTTACTGTTCACCTAGCACAAACTGTGGTGAGTCACACTGTGAATCATTTGCAGGTGGTATTTTATTACAGGTGCCAGCAAACAGAGTTTTTGGTATCAAGTGAAAAGATTGCAAAACACTTTTTCTATAACACAATGCAATTTTGCAATCTACTGTCAGTGACACCATTAGGCACCTAATATTTTAGAGACTCACATTTGATAGACAAACTGTGTTAAGGTTTATTAACCTTTGCATTGATGTAGTGCACTTCATCTTCAAGTGGCAAACCAACCTATTTACTTCCTATTCTTTTATTTCGCTCCTTTCCTTCTCCTACTTATGAGTCACATATACCTGGTACCAAATGAAAAAAAAGGCATGCTAAGAAATAGTCAGAATAAAAAACTTAAAGGACGTGCCCAGCATTTACAGTTGTTTGTTTCTCCATTAGTTATCCAAAGCTTTGAGTTGTCTTCATGCCTACAGTTTGCCCATCTGGGAGAACATCTTCTGGGTTTGTAACCCCAGTTTGATATTTTTAGCACAACAGTGAAACTGAAATAAAGATCCAAATCTGATGATGCATTAAACTCAAGGAAATGGGTGCCACACGCAAGTTCCTATAGGCTTTGTGGGAAACTGGGATTTTTGCAGAAAATGGATCCTTTAAGGAGCAACGTCTGAGGAGAAGCTCACACAGAGCAGTGCTCATCAGCAAAGATAAATATCAGGGCTCTTCACTTGGGTGTCATGTCTAGGGTTGCACAGGCAGTAAAATGCAATTAAATCTACTTCCACTGTGGACTTAAAAGGCCTTTCAGTATGCTTTTTGATATGGCACCTCGTTTTTGAAAATGATCAGTATGTGCCACGTGTTTGAAGACATCTCCAGCCAGAACAGAGCTCAGACCAGCATGCATTTAAGTTATAAAGTGAGAGACCTCATCAAAAAGACAATTAGAACAATGAATGCTTGAATTTTTCCATGGCATGGTGAGGTTCTAAAGCAACTTTCAGTGGGTAAATGTCAAAACACACAAGTAAATAGAAAATGAAGTAGTTTTGAGGGGTTGCCTAATAAACATGGTATTGTTACCTTAAATACTGAAGAAGCTTTTAAAAATGGGTATCTTCCCATAATAATTTCATGGACTTATTTGACAGTAAGAACACTTTTGTGTCAGACTTTTCTCCTCAGTCTGATACCCAGCTAATATTGAAAATTTGAGTAACAATACATATTCCAAAGCCTTCCACATGTACCACAATGCTGTAGAACACATCTGAAAGTAATGCACTTGCACAGGTCTCTAGAAATGCTTGTTCTGCTAATAAGATTAGCTGAAATAAGATTAGTTTGTCAGGATACCAGAGTTTTTCTTATTATGAATTACTACTGCATCCTTTAGTATTTTTTTAGAAAAATTCATTTAATGTAGCAAATATCTTTTGAAAGGCTTGTGTGTGTTGCATCTATAGTGGTGGATTATTAAATTAGCTTGCTGTTCACTGCGTTCAAACAAGAAAACATCATATCAATTTCATTACTGACAAATAAAAATTCTTGTTTTTATGAGATCAGATATTTCAAATCCCAGCATCGCTGGTAGAGATATATGTCTCAGTCTGAAATACAGAACTTCTTAAAAATAGCCTCACATGTTTTAGAAGGAAAGATAAACTTGTAAGAAATAAACCAGAATCAGATTTTAACTAATTGCTGGAAAGTGATTGACTATATAGAAGCCTTTTATTGGACATTACAAAGCATTAGTAATATAGTTAAGCTATATTTATTTAGTTGCTTGCAACTAATTTCAATGATTATTTTAAAATGTCAAACCCATATGGCCTACATATATTTGTCCTGCAAAATGTAACTGACTTTCTGAAGGTGATTATTTTTTAAACTCTCTGTATTGGGAAAACACTAGGAGTACATTTCATTATGGAACATACAAGTTAAAAATTTTGAAATACAGCATTTTGACATGCAAATTATTATACAAAATCTTGTTGAAAGTTGATAAAAATAATGTTAGTTCTTTAGCAAACACATAGCTAGTGACCGTGTTAGATCCTTGATTACATGTTTTATGAAACGCACAACTGTGGTGTTTTATAAGGAGAAAACACTTTAAAAGTGCATATTTGCATTTGTGTGAGTGAACAGAAAGAAACAGAAGAAAATTCCCTCCTGAAAATGATAATTTGTCTCTAAATGAGGATGATTTGATCCACAACATTCATCACTGTAATTAAAACTGGAACAGAATTGCTCAGATATAAACATAGGCTATTTTCTGATTTTGTGAGAATTTTAAGCAAGTTTGTTTTATTCTACACGTTTAGTATTTCCTTTTATTAAATATTAATATTAATTAATGCTTAGTAGTGCAAAATAAAAATACTCATTAGAAATTCTTTTAAATAATGACCCATAATAGGCATGGTTGCCATATATCTGGTGTCTTTTCCATCATTTTTAAATGAATGGGAACTAATTTTGACTGGCAATTTATGTATTTTGGAGTAAAATTGTAACAGCTCTTATGAAGGCTCTGTTATCATTGATAAGAATTGCACTTGGAGGCAAACATTACTTTCTTGACCCACATCTAGGTGGGAATTGCCTGACATTTTCATTTTATGTGTGTTACTTATGTCATAATGAATAAAAAACCAAATGAGTATGGCTTTGGTTTCTGTTTTATTTTTTTAGAAAAGCCATAGGACAGCGTTGATATAATCTGATTTAACTGGTCTCACCTAACCTTACATCAGACCTCTTAGTCTTTCTTTCAAATATGGAAGGGAAAAAATAACGCTATTGCTATTTATTTCACTGATTTTGGGCACGTGTTCCATTCTATTTTAGGGTAGATTCAATGTGCCTCTTTCAAAATGATCACAGCGTTGAACCTGACAGAATTAAAGAAGCATTTGAACAACACTCTCAGGCACAAGGTGTGATTCTTGGGGCTGTGCTATGCAGGACGAGGAGTTGGACTTTGATGATCCTTGTGAGTCTCTTCCAACCCATGACATTCTATGATCTATAAAATGGATTTGAGGTGCCTATCTTTCAAATGAATGCTTAACATTAACGTGCCTAATTTGATGTAGATATTATTCTTTCATAATATTCAACAGGTCTGGATTTTCAGAGGTAAATTGGGATCACCTTTGACATATATCTTACATACTACATATTTTTACAGAAAGGAAGTGAATAGCGTATTTACTCTCTTCTGATTTTGTTTTTGTGCACTCTTAAACACAGGAAAATTATTCTCATCCAAAAGTCAATAATTCAGATCACCTGAATTTGCATAAGGAAAAAATATTGGGGTTTATTTACTGGTATTTATACTACATGAGCCAAGTTTTGCTCTGACTTATAATGATCTAAACCCATTATGGACACGGTGACTTCATTAATTTTAATTAATATTTTTTCTATTTCCATAGGATAAGTCATATATAATAGAAAATAGAAGAAAACCCTCTCTCTCATTACCAGTGAATTTTTTCAAACTAGTCTAATCATAATAAGTAGCATGGTCCTTTTTTTTCAATCTGAGTAGTCTACACTGGTTCTGAAAATAGAAGTTATTATTATCTCACACCTCAGGAAGTTATTATTATCTCACCTTTAACAAGATTGAAATGTTAACCACAAAACTGGTTTTATACATTAACATTCCTTCTGGCAAGGTAGACTGAAGATTAAAATACTTCTCCAACAAAATTCTTGTAATTTCACATTATTCAAGTATTATCCGAGATGGAGAACTACAGTGATTTATTGTGGAAAAATTAAGAGGCCTATTACTTGCCATGGAAAGTACAGACATACTGTTAGTTTGACATAAGCCACATAAAGATATTAAATGAGACTCTAATTAGTTTTATTCACCACTCGAGTCTCTGCAGTTGGATTCCTTTGATGTCATCCTGCTTCTATCTAACATGAGTAATGGGAATGGTTAGTGAACAATATTTCATACTGCCACATTCCAGTAGAAGTGGTTTCCACTTGTGTGCAGTGTTCCAGTGGATGCACTTTGATAAAATGGTAAGAAAAGAGAAGCTCATAACTATCTCATTTCTTGACACGGAAAATCCTGCAGATTGGTGATACATCAGTACATACAAAATTACCCTTTGCTAATACAATGAACCTGTTTATTATAACATACTATGCTCACTTAATCACTGTTGTACAATAAATCATATTTATGTACTTACATAATGCTACTCAGCAAAAAAGGCACATTGTATAATTCAAAATATCCTTAATTAAACTAGTTAAAAACCAAATTTCCAACTTGCTGAAAAAAACCCAAACAAGCAAGAAACAGAGAAAAAGGGTCTGCACCTTACTCTGAAAGTTCTGACTCCTAAAGTATAAGCAATCTGTTGATCCGAAAAAATCTACACACTTGCTCCTAAACTAGAGTCTTAACTTTGGTAAGTTCCCTGGACCAAGGATATGTAAAAACTTGCTGTGGGTTGACCTTGGTGGGTGTCTGTCTGGCTGCCAGACACCCACCCACCTGCTCTCTCGCTCCCTTTCCTAAACAGTACAAGGGAAGAGAACATAATGGAACAGCTCATGGCTGAGATAAAGACAAAGAGATCAATTACTGATCAATTGTCAATTACTGTCAGAGGCAAAACAGGCTTGGCTTGGGGAAAATTAATTTTTTGCCAATTTATTGAAAAGTGAGAAACAAAGACGAAACAGTATTTTTCCTCACACTCCCTCTTTTTCCCCGGTTTTTCCTACAATTTCAGTCCTCTATTCATGACTTCTCTAACTACTCCACCCCTACCAAGCAGAACAGGAGGATGGAGAATGAGAAGTTGAGCTCCTGTCTGCCATTCCCTCATCCTCACAGCTTTTTCCTGTTCCTCACACTTTTCCCCTACTCTATTGTGGGTCCACTGTATGGGTTACAGTCCTTCCAGATAAACCTGCTCTGTCTTGGGCTCTTCTCCACATGCTGCAGTTCCTTCATATTTACCTGCTCTGCTGTGGTCTTTTCTATGGGCTGCATGGAAATACCTGCTCCAGGTCCTGGAGCATCTTCTTTCCAACTTCTCCGAGCTTGGTGTTCACAGTATTGTTATTTTTCTCACTGCTGTGCATCCTTTTTTCCTTCTTAAGTATGTTTTTTCCCAAGGCACCACCAGGCTGAAGGGTTCAGCAGTGTCCCGAAGTGGGTGTGTGGGAGCTGGCATTGTCTGACACAGGACAGCCCCTACGTTTTCCTCACAGAGGCCATCCCTGCAGCTCACCAGCTGCCAGCACCTGGACATGGCCACCCTCAAAAAATATCTTTGACTAAAAGAGAATCATAATTAGCCTGATGTCGAAACTTCTGAATGACCAAGTAAGTAAGTAAATAAAATATGATCATACTCTTTGTTTCTTCTCACAAAGGAGCATGTTAATTGTATTTCACATTGTCTAGCACTTTGTGTGTGGCCTGCTGAATGAAAAAGACAATGGGAAATGCTATATTAAATTTGGTTGTGACTGAAACTGGACATCTGGGTTCACATTTACCAGATATGACAGTGCCTGGGTCAGAGGGAGAGAGCTTAGTGGGAGGTTTTCTAGGATATAATTGCACTAAAATATTGATTAATTCTTTCATAAAATCATAGAATAGTTTGGGTTGGAAGGGATGTTAAAGAACATCTAGTTCCAGTCCCCCTGCCAGGGACAGGAACATCTTCCACTAAACCAAGTTACTCTGAGCCCATCCAGCCTGGCCTTGAGCACTTCCAGGTATGGGGCATCCACAGTTTCTCTGGGCAACCTGTTCCAGTAGCTCACTGCCCTCACAGCAAAGAACTTCCTCCTAATACGTAATCTAAAACTACTATATTTTTCTTAGTTTGAATCCATTCCCCTTTTTCCTACCATTACATGATCTTGTATAAACCCCCTCCCCATCTTCCTTGTAGGCTCCCTTCAGGTCACATGTCACAATTAGGTCACCCCTAAGCCTTCTCTTTGCCAGGCTGAACAAATCCGATTCTCTCAGCCTTCCCTCATATGAGAAGTGCTCCATCCCTCTAATAATTTTGGTGATCTTCCTCTGGACTTGCTCCAACAGGTCCATGTCTTTCGTGTGCTGGGGACCCCAGAGCTGGATGTAGCACTGCAGGTGGAGTCTCACCAGAGCAGAGCAGAGCAGAGGGGCAAAACCCCTTCCCTCACCCTGCTGCCCACGCTGCTTTGTGTACAGCCCGGGACACATTTGGCTCTCTGGGCTCCACGTGCACATTACCAGCTCATGTCCAGCCCCTCACTGACCAGCACACCCAAGCCCTTCCCACAGGGCTGCTCTTGGTCTGCCCATCCCTCAGCCTGTGTTGGTAACGGGGGTTGCCCTGAGCCAGGTGCAGCACCTTGAACTTGGCCTTACTAACCCACATGAGATTCCCATGGGCTCACTTCTTGAGCTTGTCCAGGTCCCTCTGGATGGCATCCTGTCCCTCAGGTGTGTCAACAACAGGTGTGTCAACAACAGATGTGTCAACAACAACAATGGCTTGGAGTCATCAGCAATAGAAATATGAGTCAGCTAAGTGGTTTTCCAGATGAAAAGAACAGTCTAAATAAGTTAGTATTTGTTATTACTTCTGTAGTTTTCAGCACTGAAATGCACTTAGTGATTTTTTTTTAGAAGCAATCAAAAAATACCAAAAGGAAAGGGGAGTTTCAATTGAGAATAACAGTTATGTTAGCAGGACTCATGGTTATGCTGATTAGAGAATAGGTTCCAGTTTAGGCTGCAGCTCAGAAAAAGCACAAAAAAGTGTTGAAGAATTGTTCTTAGAGAGACAGCAAGGTAAAGAGAATATTCTATGTCATGTATAAGAGCAATATGAAATATTTCTGTTATGACCTTAATGCCTTTCTCCTTTTTTTTTTTTTCCCTGGCAAGCTGGGAAAGTGCTGAAATGAGTTTGTAATTAAAATGAAGTGAAGAAGCACTGATGATTCTCTGTTATCTTGAAAACCATCTTTTACTTTGGAAAGGAAAATAAAGAAATGAAAGGTTTGTTTAGCCAAAGAAATACCAGGATAAATTTTACTTAGCTAATCACTATTTTTACATATTTTTAGACTTGCAATATGATAATAACTAGTGACACGTTTGAGAAAAGCCGAAATTTACAAGAAACTGAAATAGCCACCAATATTTTGATGCAACAGTGTTTTTACCTGTAACATAAAGAAATATTTAAGAAGTAGGTAAAATAAATAAAATATATATCAAAAACTGTTTTGAAAGAGCATTTCTTTGTGTTCAAGTTGATACATTTCCTTCCATACCTCTTCCCTGTTGTGTGTTAAAGCAAACAACAAAAGACATCAGCCTGGACTGAAGACTGCTTTGCCTTAAGAAATGTGGAAATACTAAGTCTGGCGTGGGATTTCCATGGAAGGAAATTTTGTATTTCTTGCAATAGTTTCAGCATGACTAGAAAGAAATGAACTTGTGAAAAGTTAAATGTGTTGATTAGGACAAATATAGTGTCAGTGTTATCTGTCTGTAAAAAGAAGATAAAACATTTAAAAACCACAAAAAGTGAATTACACAAAGACATGCCTAGTTAAGATTTAAGCGGGTAGTCCTGCCAATATTTAAAATTTAAAGGAAGAAAAAGAAAAAAAATACTAGTTTAGGGTTGAAGAATGACCCATAATATGTTAAATTAGAACAGTCAAAAATAATGGCTGGGATTTTAACTGGCTCTCCATTAGACCTGTCTACCTAATTGAACATTAATGGGATTTGGGTATTTTGTTCCCTTGTGACCGAAAATTGCAATCATAGTTACTGACAGAGAGAAATAAAGAGCAGAACACAAGATGGAGAATTGCACATAAAAGTCAGAAAACAAAAAGAGTAAAATAAAAGCAAATCTTTTGTATGCTGAAACTATAACCATGGAAAATATAAGCAATACTTGGTGTTGAACAGAGGTGGTAGAGGAGAATCAGGCATGCATTTTTTCTGGAGTTCACATGAGAAAGGAGTCAGTACCTGCTGGTAACTGTGGTGTGGATCTTACAATGTTTGGGGATATGTTTGTCAGTGACCCAGACTCATGCCTCACTGAGAAACTTTTTGCTATTATATCTCTGAAGCAAAGATTTAATTTTCTCAGCAACTAGAAAATGTACCAGAAAAAAAAAACAAAACAAAAAAACAAAACAACCACTTGCACACAAAAAGGCTAAAACACAAATGATTTCTTACAAAAGCATTTTTGCTAGTTTTCAGAAGATATTGTCTCAGTTTTGTTCATCTAATCCTGAAGGAAGTCATGTCCACTGGAGAAACATAAACTGCATCCAGCTAAAGCATAGAAACACAGAGATGCTTAATTAATCCATTGGAGAGAAAGTGAGAAGCAGGGACAACTGAGCTCCAGAGGAGTTTTCCAAAGAAAAGAAATGGCTTCCCTTGATGCAGGACTTGTGAAGCAGAGCATCTTCAATTTACTGATGGGAATCAGAGCCTGCTTTGAAAGCTAATTAATTGTATTACATAGCTGCAACTGAGCAGACCTTCTCTGGAGCCATGTTTGAGAATAACAGAACTTTCCACTGTAGTGCGGAACTCCACAGCTGCAGACAGACTCTAGACCAGCAGAGAGAATGCATCATTACCTCTGTGGTTTGCTTGCTAAGTATCCACTTAGTATATCTGATTTTAGATCCATGCAATAGTTTACATTGTTGGTGAAGTGAGCACTGGTAAAACACAGTCCAGGATTTCTTTTTATTCCTTCAAAAGGTTCCTGCCACTCTCAGGATGCATCTATTTCTGTGATAAGAGGTGACAGTAGAGGCACTTACTTTATTTCCCTCCTTACGATGGCCCACACCAGGTATAACTGCAATCTGTATGAGTGTTTCCTCATCCCACGTTTGCAGAAAGTTTGTAAAAATAGCTGTTGAATCTCAGTGTTTTCAAGACTGTTTTCACCCATTCTGTCATGAATGTAGGAATATGATTTCAAAGTAGAATGAAGCAGCAACAGAAGGTGAGGCATCAGAACAGAAGAAGGTTGTTGACTGCAAAAGAAGGTGTTCTTTAGTCTCTGTCTTCACCTCAGAGTAAGGTGAGGATAGACAACCCCCTCAATGCCTGGATCCCTGCTTAGACCCTTCTTGAATTAATAAAACTTTTCCACTGTTATTTGAACTGGCTAACATTTCTGAACTGTCCAAAACTAACAAAATCTTAGTAAAATCTTCTGCTTAAGCAAATATGCTCACTTGATGACATTGCAGTAGCACAGTCTTAGTTACATCTCTTCTTTTACTAGTCCTCTGAGTGGTGGGTTTTTTTTTCCTTGAGAAATTCCACATTATAAATGTTGGCATTAATTATGTGAAATACCAAAGCTAAAACTGAAGGTTTTTGTGAGATAAGTAAAAAACCCCTATATGTTGCTGGAAACTTTACTGTGAAAAACAACATGTAAAGGACTTCAAATTATGATTTTTGCGATTTCTCCATCAGCAAATGTTTTCCTCTAAATCAGCTAGCAATATATAATAAGCGGTTGATAATATTAAAAATATTTCTTCTCCCCTGAAAATGATTCTGAGGCTCTTTCATGTTGAGGAAGCTGAGATCTAAGTAGTAATGTATATCTGCATATTTTTGAACCATCCATGATATCATTACAAATTTAATAAAGTGCATTCATCTATATAACTTAATGTTCTTTGGGTTCTTAACATCTAGTGCCACAGTTGTTTGGAAAGACACGCCAGTAATGCATTTTAAAAATTTGGCATGCAAAAAGAAGTTCCTATGAACCTAAATGCACATTTATTCAGCAGCATTTTAAACTTGGGAAATGTCTAGTACTTTTGTACAAAAGTCTTGCCCCGAGGTATATGGGCTGCTTTCTATAATATACATGTTATAAGAATGCTCTGAATAAATGCACTCTTTAGTCTATTACAATGAATGTTCTAATAATCAGGGGAAGTCAACATACGTGTTTTCATGTTTCCCTGGTGCAGGGAAGGAAAGAGAGGCTGAAATCAGGACACTACATCAAGAGCCAGAAGCTGTACATTTGTTAATTTTGGAAGGAATATGTATATTTGAACTTGACTCATTTTGCTACCAATGGTTCCCCAAAACAATAATTCAGATCAGAAAGAGTAATGAACCACAGGGTTATAGTGAGAGCTATGCGATTAGATAAACTCCTAATAAGAAACATGATGTAGCTGTCATTGGAGAGAGCATGCAAATGCACGCAGAAAAAAATAATAATAAAAAATAATAAGACCTGGTATTTTAATAGTTGGCTTGGACTGATACAGTAAAACCAAAGATAATGCTTCTCTGCTTATAATATTAATCTTTTAAGTGAGTATGATGAGTGGAAGCCATAGAGTAAGGTGTTTATTGTGATCTTTTCTGAGATTAAACATCTCTTCCATCAGCAGCACATCCTATTCCTTAATGATTCATTTGTCCAGTGATAGGATATTTGGACTACACCATTCAGCAGCAATAGGCCTTTCAGCCGAAATATTGAATGGCTTAGTTGGATCTCTGAGGTATGCACAGATGAGTTTCAATCTATGCCCTAAAATATCTGTCCCTGAACATATTTCAGTGCACAGGATCACGTGTTCTGTTGGTATCAGCTCCACATTTCTGGCTTAACATTTTCAATGCTGTTTTATTGGCTGGTCCTCAGTTCAAACAATCCACTGGAATGATCTGAATCTTGCAGGCTTAGATTTTAAACTTGTCGAGTAGAATATAACTATCCCAAAATAATAAAGCGTATGATCTTTATAACTTGGCACTTAATCAGAATTAGCCAGAACCTTTTTCCTCTATTCCTGATATCAGAAAATATGCAAAGGTCCTTGAACTCTTATGCAGTATATGAGTGCATATTTACCTCTATGTTCAGTAGTCTGCAGCAATCAACTTGTCAACAGAGTTTGAGAATTCTTGTCTAGGAAAGGAATAAAACAAGAAAACACAGTTATGTCATTACAGAAATTAATGGTGAGCTAATGAATTGAAGGAAGAGGAGTTTAAAAAGGGTTATTTAATATGGATGTACAGGTATAACTTTTCTCTCAGTATGTTCTTCAGCCATAGGCTGATATTAGCTGAGAAGAATTACCAGGGGCTACAATAGCATATTCACTTTTTCAGTCTTTTCTAAGCTCTGTCAGAAATTAGTTATAGAGAGCTCAAGGGAGGTCATATTCCAGTGGGGGCATCTGCAAGCTTAAAATGAAGCATATTAATTGGTGCTTAATGATTGAAGAAAATGCTGCTTCCTGAAGCCAAGCCAGCTTCTTACAGTCTGGATGGAATTTGTTTCTGCTGTGCTTTTATTCATCATAAACATGAACTGTAGGCTTATAAGATGTTATTTTTTAAAAATATATCAGACTAATGATTCCTCTGAGAGAATTTTAAAAGTCCGTAAATACAATTCCTCAAGAGAAAAGACAGACAGAATCACAAAACTTCATGAACAGAACTCACTTTAAGATTTCAGACATCAAAAGTCATAATTCAGCAAATGCAAATAATCAGTTAATTGGATGCATTGATGTAGTACCTGTGGTTTTTGTTTCCGTGAGTTTTTCAAGACCTATATTCAAAACCAAATTTAACATCCAGGAAAAAAACCCCCAAGTATACAGCAACCCACCAGGGCCTGCTTCTTTCTAGTCAATTTGTTTCTGAGTCTGTTGTCTAAAATACCTCTGCGCACAGGAACGTTTCATAAGAACACAAAGCTGGAACATAGATAACTTCCACATATCGATGTTAATTTTAATGCATAGGCAAAAAAAAAATTAAAAAATTTTAAAAATTTAAATAAAGAGTAGGGGAGGACCGGAAAATTAAATCAGTATGAAAAATTGTTTAAAAGGAAAAAAATACAGCAAATAAACGAACAAAAATACTAGAGGAGGTCAATGGAAGACCTGTCCATGAGGACTGATATAATTTCTAACTTGAATGCTTGTAAAGGTCTTTGAAATTCTTGGTAGGACACAGCATTAAATGTGCAATATGTTACTATCTCAGCACTGTGAAGGACCAAGCAAGATTCTGTTCTTTTCCCCTGTTATTTCTGAACCACTTTGTTGTTCCATCAATCCGCTGCTGATCTTACAAGGTTCACCTGCCATTTCATACAGACAAAAGACCTCTGGGCAGATGGCTGACTCCAAACTACTGCTAACCAATTTTAGAAAAGAGATGCAGTTCCTAATGAGGACAGAGAATTTCCATGAGAATATTTCTCATGCAAATTATTACTTCTAACTAGTACTCCCCAAATCATTACAATTGGATATTGGATTCCCTATAACAAAATGGAGTTGCTAGGCAATATGAGTGGTCAGCCCTTTTCTTGTGAGAGATGGCTTTAAAAAGTACTTTATGTATTCTATTCTGAAACTTGAACTATTTGTATTTAAATATGATTGCAGACATGTTAAATTAAGGTTTCATATCAGCTAAAAGAAATAAGATGTATCACTTGAATTTTGCTCGTGAATGACAAACTTTTCATTTTGGGACCCATTTTCCACTGCATTTTTGCAGGCAGAACCACCAGAGAACATTCATTAGCATGTTTTTAGGATGTAGCGGATTTTAATGGCACCACTGGAAAATCGCCCACATGTCCCTAGAAAATTATAAGCAGAGATTTTCCAACTGAAACAGAAAAGCAGATGGGTAAGTATGAAACTAATGTTATTTCTTCTGGGGCCAGAATGTCAAAGTGAATATCTAATGAAGCTGCTTTTTTTTTTCCTTGTGCACAAACCATACAATACAGAAATATATCAAGTATCATTTTAAGACAGGAACGTAAAGGGGACTTGAAGTCATTTAAATGTATATTAGAAAAGAGTGAAGAGCTGGAGCTTTACTTAGAGATAAGAGTAAATAAAGTCCTTTACTCATTTTATGCATGCTGGGTTACAGCATAGTCTCACTTACATTAGAAATCAGTCTTCAGTCATAGAATTCAGATCAGGATGCAGCTCTCTGGAGACTGGATTCTGGGTCATCTATCAAGGGCAGATGATTCAGGGGGGCTGCTTATCATTTCACACCCATTTCACAAAGTAGCAAGTAAATTATTGTTTTCCCTAAATTACTTATGTGAAAGTTGTTTCTAAAGACTGGTCTAAGAAAGGTTATTGTAAAGAGTGGAAAAAAAAGTTGCTCTGAATTGAAAGGTTTGTCTCTGCAAAGTCAATTTCATGTGAACAGTATTGACAACATTTCAATAAATAACATTATAAAAGTGTTGTTCAATGACAACATAGCCTATCGCAAAAAAACATTACATTCAGCAATGACTCAAGTTTACAGGACCCAGGATCCGGACTTCTCAGACTGTTGGCTAAAAGAACACTGACAAGGACATGAGGATAAGCATGAATATAGTACTGCTGGGGGTCTTTTGACTTCCATCTGTCAAGAAAGGCAAGCAGATGTGGCTTCCCTGTAACACCTCATTGAAAGGATAACAACTCTAACAGCACAGTACCTCGCCAAAGACCATGGGTACTGATTTGCTTATTTGGTTCCACAGAAATAATTTTGTACCTTCAGCAACAAGTTAGTGAACTTGGTCAGCCATATAATATCTACAAAATTGGTGTCCTTAGAGAAGAGATTATCTATGTTCATTTAAATAAGTGGTTTCAGAGAACACAGTAAAATTAGGTCAGTAATTACTTGCCCCATGCCCAGGCTGTGAACCAGAAAAGGTTGCTGAGGGGATTTCTAATTATATCTCTTTTAAATGGATTTGAAAAGGCTAAATACTAGCAATGTCAATGTCTTGATCTATCACAGAAAAGACCTGTGTCTATATCTCTAACACAGCTGCAGTAATGGGCCAGTACATATTTGTGATAGCAGCATTACAACTTTTTTCCTAGATTCTTGGTATGTCAAAATCTGAGGTGACTGAGGTTGCATATGACAGCAACAGTGTCTTTCATATTTCAATATCGTTGACTGAGTTTATGGTGAACTATTAGGTTTGCCCTTGCATTAAACATTGAAGTTTCTAGGAATAAAATGTTATCTCTCTGTTCCAAAAATGTCCACATTTAGTTCTCCAACTGGCCCAAACACGTACAGTATAATTCAGTAATAATTAAATTAACCTATGCAAAGCATAGGCTAAATTACTTTTGATAATTGAATTGGCTTATTGATAAGTCACTTGTTATCTCTAGAGAATACTATAGCCTTCTGTTTAGATCTTAGTGTCTATATTTTTCATAGAACACATTTCATCTTTAAATCACAAGCTGAACTAGAAATAGGGGAAAGCATTAGGTATGCTTACCTCATTTTCACTCTCAGAATCAAAGAATCACCATTGTTGGAAAAGACCCTTAGGATCATCAACTCCAACCATCACCCTAGCCCCACCACCACACCACCAATAACCCATGTCCTCAAGTGCTATATTCATGTGTTTTTTGAACACTTCCAGGGATGGTCACTCCACCGTTTCTCTGGGTAGCCTGATCCAATGGTTTGTGAAGAAATATTTTCTTAATACCTAAACTAACCTTGTTCTGGTGCAACTTGAGGTCATTTCCTCTTGTCCTGTCACTTGTTACTTGGGAGAAGAGGCCAATGCCCACCTGGCTACCACCTCCTTTCAGGTAGTTGTAGAGAGAGATAAGGTCTCTCCATGGTCTCGTTTTCTCTAGGGTAAGCAATTCCAGCTGCCTCCGTAACTCCTCATAGGACTTGTACTCCAGATCCTTCCATTTTGTTGTCCTCCTCTGGGCATGGCCAGGGCCTCAATGTCCTTCTTGTCGTGTGGGGCCTAAAACTGAACACAGTACTCAAGATGCAGCCTCATCAGTGCCAAGAAAGAGAGAATGGTCACTTCCCTAGTCCTGCTGGCCACACATTATGTTTGTAGTCAGGGACAGTATCCTGATCTAGATGGACCTTTAGATCTCAAGTTCCCTTTCACAGTTTGCTTTTACATAAATACTAACTCTTCAAAAAAAGCCTTTGTGTGGTGGAACATCACCGTGGTATTGAGACTTTAAATATTTCCCATTTCCTTTCGGTTTTCAGTTAAAATGAACATGATTCATCAGGTAACTCTTATTTTAAATATTACTTTAAATGTTTCTTTTCTAAATTTTAATTTTGAGCATCAAAATTTTGAAGGTGTTGTATTCAGGGCTGTTTCAAGATAGAAGTGAAGGACAGTATCTGACTCTTCTGTTAAATAATGGTGATTAATGTGGTGAAGCATTGTCCTCTTCATTCAAAATTCCAGAAATTCAATTTCTAGTAAGGAGAGAAGAATGACATGCACAGTAGTACCCTTGATGTCCTTTGATTCAATCTCATCCCACTGATTCTAGGATATGGAGTTCTGTACTAAAGAATAAAATAGGAAAGGTCTCCTGATGAATTAAGAAAAAACCCTCATATCTGAAAGAAACAAAGTTTTTTTATAACAGTAATTGATCCACAGTAGAAGAAATTGAAATTACTCAACAATTAAGAGAGAGCAATTTGCACCTTTTTTTTAAACTTGTAGTTTTGGTTGTTTGGCTTGTGCAAACTGATGGGTCATTACTGTTTCATTAGAAGGAAACAATACATGAATTCTGTTTACTATAGGACAAATTTATGTTATCTCTGGTCTTAACATGCTTTCTCTTTTTCTCCCATACATATATAATTGATGTCTTATTAAGTAGCACCACTTAAAAAGTTTCTGTGTTAAAGGCAACTTCTTTATTCTCATTTTCACAATGAGAGGTTCCTTTTGCAATGCCTGATTCACATTATTGTTTGTGGAAATTTAATGCAAGCTAATACAATGACAGAGACAGGAAGTGAGAGCTATCAGCAAAGGCAAATAATAGTAAACAGAAAATAAAGATAAATACATACACTCTTAGTTCAGTGCTCATGTGTTAAGACTACTAAGGAAGGAACAGAATTAAAACTTCTGCCACAAACAGCTAATCAGAAACATCCAGACTGATGTAAGTTGTCATGGTGATCTGCCACTCTTTGCAGATAAGCCCCTGACTGCTCCGCAGACCAGAGTACAGGCAGTAGTAATTCGCACTGTTGCGTATAAAAGGGTCTCTCAAATATTAGGGAGATGTCTTCACTGAGTTTTGGTAGAAGTTCTCTCTCTTTTGTTAATGAAATGTCCTCTTGAGTATGTCCATCTTCCCTTGTATGTAATATGTGGCTCTTTGCATTACTAGGCTGTGGGAGACAGTAAAGCTAGCCTCCTTTTTTGACTCTTACAGACATAGCAAACACCAATGTTAGAAAGTGATAGGGTCTCGTTTTTAGGGAAGAGACCGTGTTATTTCCAGCTTAGTGTTTGGATAAGTCGTTGTAGAATGCCTGACTTTGTTTCTGGTGGCCTCTATGCCCTTCTGATGACAAGAACTAACAGAACTTCCAGTGAGATGGAAAAGAAAATGACACATTTCTTTCTAACTTTTTCAGAGTGTATGGGGCATGATAAATGTTGAAAACTGTGTATGAATGTGCTTCCAGATCTTAGAGATAAAGTGTTCCTGTACCAAAACATATTCAAATGTGATGAAAATTGTCTCCAAAGATGTTGTAGGTGGTAGAGAGACTGATAGCCCTATTCACAACACTTCAAACTCCCTACCAAACACAGTTAAAAAATAACATGACACTGGTTTGACACAAATTGCTACAGACTATACATTTGTCATTCCCATTTCTAAACAGAAACCAGGAATTATGGGTTGACATGCTGCTTATTCAAGGATGTCTGAGAGACTTAGATGAGAAAATAAATGAAACAGTCAATACTATTGATATGATTAATATAGGGTCTGGTTTAGGCTCACTTTAAAAGTGTGCAAGAAGAGTGCGTGTTGGACATCAGAGTACTGTCATTGTGCAACAGTTACGAGATTATGGCTGTGTAAAGCACTTTCTGTGTCAGTGAGTCTGACTGTGAGGCAGCATATTTGAGAAGCATGTGTGTTTACATTGGAACTGAGTACGCTCTTTTATTTTCGTGATTTGATATTTATGGAGAGCAGTTGAAGAACGGATTCAAGCTCACTTTGTAACAGTTCCTGATGCTATAAATATGTTCCTCTTGTATTAACTACAACCATGTTCTGAAAGCAACTTAAACTGCTCTAAGTACAGATTCAAGTATAGCCTGGTAAAAAGCAGTCATGACTTTAAGTATTAACCGCTTTAAGTATTAACCTTATTTAAGTATTAACCTTATTTAAGTATTAACCTCTGTTAATTACTTAAAAAACATTTGTAGGTTCTTTATATCAGGTAACTTGTAGAGTGCCCATTTTCTATGGCTTTGTGAGCAAATTAACCTACCAAGTATGGAGGAATCACACAGAAGCAGCAAACATTAAGTAAATTCTGCATAATACAGTGGAAAGACACATTGTGAAAAGGTTCTACTGTCAATGCTAGTGGATTTTTTTTATAATCTAATCCTTTGTAAAACAGTTATAAATGCCCAGGGCATTATAATTCCTCTTCATACTAAAAGAGAAATCAGTAACATAAAATTTAAATATAACTTATTTAATTTGCATCTGCATACACCTGCTGGAATATAGACCTAAGCAGTCATCACTTTCACATGTGTCAGTTTAGCATTCTTGAGAAAACCAGCCTTGGGATTTTACTCTGAATGCAGCACAGTTGAGAGACGAGAATACATTTCACCAATAGGAAAAATTCTGCTACCTTGAATAAGCAAAACTAGCAGGCTGGAAGATGACTTTTCTCATAGAATCTTTGATCAAAATAGTAGAATAAAAGAAATCAACAGGGTAAATGTAGCAGTGACCCAGGATGATATCCCAGATAATGACTGTAAATATTTACAACTCACTAGAGAAGTTGGCTTTGAGCTCTAAACTTATATGTACAATTTGCAAAAATGAAAACTCTATCAGAAAACAGGAATGCTGGCATTTTTTGTTGCTTAGCTTTTGATTAGGTATCTTCACCTGATTTTCTCACTGGGATCTTCCTTTCTAGCCGGTGGAGAGAAATAGAATGGTTAGACAAGCATGATGTAAAATCAGCTCATTTAAAAAATGTCTGCTGTTATAATGGATGTTGGGGAGGAAATAAATTTACATTCAATTATTTCCTGTGTTTTTGTGCTTTTATATGTTAAACATTCATGATTCTCTTTGTTCCTGAAAAATACACTGGCTCACAGGGGAATAGGATTTCTTACCCAGTGAGTAGAAATTCACGCCGCATTCTTATTGTCTACAAAATGTAAATTTGCATAGATGAGAGTGACTAAAACTATTTTTTAATAGTATCAAGAGCTTCTAGTAGAATTTCTTCTACAGATTTTTAAGACCAGCCCAGAAGTGAATGTAGTTGTCAGGATAAGTTTGCAACAAGACTAAAATTTGTTGCCTGCTTGCCGGAGTGAAAGAACCACCAGAACCCTTTGCAGTAAGACCTCATTTAGCACAACAGTCTCACCACCAGCAGCTGGGGTCGGGCCTATTTACCCTGTGGCTTGGCTTTCCCAGTAATACAGACCATCAAGTGAGGCAGAGTAGGACAGTTCTCTATCCCAACACAAAGCACTTCTGGAGAAAGAAATGAGTTAGAGCTCTTTCAACAGAATGGAAAGAGCTCGAAAGGGAAGATCACATCTGACAGATGTTATCAAGGTGAAAGAGCAACCAAAAAATGGAGTCAGGATTCAGAGATTACTTGCTCAGTTACTCAGAATACGAGCTTTGTCCCAGATTTTTTCTATAATGATTCAGATCACCAGACCAGATTAAATCCTGGTGCTGCAGAATTTCTACCTCCACAGGTTTTCAGGAAAAAAAATCCAAACTTTTTTAACATTTGTGTCAGAGAACTAAACTCTTAAAGACAAGCCTTAAGCAGCACTAATGTAGATGCTGGAACTAGAGCAGACAAAAAAGGCTGGTTTTGCCTGACCAAATTAGACATCTGCAATATGTGTGCTTATTGCCAAAGTGCGTGTCTCAGTTCTCTTCCTTGTCAGAGGAAGAAGTTTTATAAGGTACATCACACAGGAACAATCAAAAATAGGCCACTGAGACTCAGAGGCACTTCGTTCTTTCTATCACCCGGGAGGGAAACCAGGTATTACCCACTCATATGTAGAGGCCTTTATTGTCAATGACTGTGGTCAGTCAGATGAGAGGAATATAACTCGGTCAGGGAGCAGAGAAGTCCTTACTCCCTCTTTGTCCATGACTCATGTCTGACATAGCTCTTTGAAGTTGCTCAGACTTGCCTTTCCCCTCTCTAGCTGCTCCTTGGAATTCATCTACCTAAATTTTGACTAATTATAAACTGTAGGCATACATCACACTCCCTGGTTTACTGCTTACTTTCAGGATGAAGAAAGTGCCAAACTGGGCAATTTTGTTACTCCAGATCTCTGGAGCCCTAACAAGGGAGCAACTTATGCACCATGGAGTATTATTAAGAAAGGGACAAATTTTTACCCTGAAATCATTAGATGTTATTTAAAAAGAAGATTACTAACTAGAGAAAGCTTTTTTTTTCCTTACTTTAAAGTGCACATTTAGTATGTGTATAATATTTATATTTATATATTCACATATATTTAATATATTTAATTTATATATAATTGCACATATTCATACAGTATAATTAATTTTCTAGAAATATATTAATGGAATGTGTTTACATAAATATGCTATATTTATAATATAAATGTAGTATATGTAGTATGCATGTTTAGTATTCAATGAGCATTTCACTCATTAGTGAATGCTCTCATCTTGTTCAAGCATGCTTCTCAGTACTGTACTATAAATCAACGACATTAAAAATATAATACAAATCCTGAAGTATCTTTTTCTCATTCTCTTATTCCTTTACCTTTCTTATGGCACAAAAATAGCCTCATGAGGATGTTAAAACCACAAACAGATATATTTTAGTGAAAAAAACTTGCTTTCATGTATATTTCTTGTTACAAAATATACTTTCACAGCATAGCAAAATACATAGTGTATGTATTTTTGTGTTCCTAAATTGCATAGTGAAGATATACATATATATTCATTTGTACACAGATAATGTGTATACTACCTAAACATAACAAGAAAAAACACAATTTGAAAAGAACCAAGTCCTGAATTAATGAGAATCAAAAAGCCTCCTGAAAGCCAGGAGCATCAGGTGTTCAACGTAAAGTGCTGAGCTTGATTGTAGCTGGGATGGAGAGTTTGTTTAAGACTCACCTGCACATGGTTTTGTACATACACCCCTTGAAAATGCATGGGTTCTGGTGGCATTTAATGTCTAAAGCTTTATTTTTCTTCCCTTTGAAGAGTTCCATCTCTTTTCTTGTTCCTTTTTTTTTTTTT
>VZRQ01011192.1:116463-137101 GCA_013397975.1 Machaerirhynchus nigripectus
AGCTCAGAAACTTGCTTGTGAAAGAATAAGCCCTTGCTGAACCTACAGCACAGAAAAAGAAAGAGAATTTTACACATAAATTTAAAGAGACTTATTGAAGTCTCTTGCTGAGAAGAAACCATTTCATGTTGTTAGCTTGATCTTAGTAGTTTTCATCTGTCTAATGTACTGCTCCAGCAGTATGTTATACTCAGTTTGCATAGAGGTAAATGACAGCACACTGCCCAAGGCACTCAGGAGTCAGGCCCTTACTCTTTACCAAAGAGCTGTGGAAGCGCAGCAGTCACCCCAGCAAGGCTGAGACTCCACTGCAGCAGCCAGGCTGACAGGAGGGCACACAGCTGCAGAAAGCCTCTGGGGCTGGAGGGACCTCTGATCTTAAAGGCAGCTTTGCAGCTGGAGCAATTACTGCCACATATTCAGCTGGACGCGAGGGTGACGCCTTCCAGCCTGAAGCCTACAAACAGGCATCCTCTGCTAATTGGGAACAGAGGAAGAGGAGATCAGAGAAGTTAATAAGTGTGAAGTCAGTACTGCGGCCAGCTAATAGCAATACTCTTTCTTGTTATGCCCATGAACGTGTTACAGAAGTATTGGCAAATCTTATCCTGCCTGTAGGGAAGTGGGTGACTGACACAGAATAATAAAGACTCTTTTCTTTTAGCTGCTGGTTTGAAGGGTGCTCAGACTAGAAATGGCAAAACTGTACCAGATGATGGTCTCTCTGATGGTAATCAATAGTCTTGAAGTATTTATTTGTTAGCAGGAGTCTGTCTCATGAAAATTCCCCTTTAGCAATAGAATTACTTACATTTTAACAAATCCGGCCTGGGGCATGTGTAACCTTTGTGAGGGTCAAGAACGAATGCTTCTGATGGTCTTGCTGTTTCCCCCCCTTTTCATCCCCTGAGAGTCCAACAGAAATCTGCAATAAGTCTTGGGCTAGGACTGAACTAGGAATGCCTCCTTGCTAGGAAAAGGGAGTGGTGCTCAAGCAGTGGTGGAAGAGAGGGGAAATACGTACCTTGAACGAGAGGATTTAGCAATTGTGTTGAGGTCCTAGAACTGGAGTAGATTTGGTGTTGGGCCAAAATACAGTCAAGTAGTAAATGTGGAAGAAGTCAGGTAACTGCTTAGCCATGAGCTTTCTTGTACTGTAGCTGCCGTCAAATTGTGCTTTGGGGCAAAGATGTTTTCTTTTAACTGACATTCCCCCTGTGAATTCTGGGAGGTCAGCCTCGGACTTGAATGAATAACATAATTTATTTGTTTGTAATTTCAGCTAGTTTCACCATCTGGTATGAATTATACTGCACTGAACATGTTCTGTCTTATCAAATTCTATTATCACTTTGTGCTTATCCTGTAGTTTATCACTTTGCAACTGCTTGTGTAAAAATAAGTAAAGCAAGACAATAAAACTATGAGTGGTTTGAAAACCCTTCAAAATCTTGTTGCAGCCTTTCCTGCAAACACCTGAGGCTTGGATTCTTGTTTCAAATACAGATAACTCTAATGTTCTTTTTGTTGTCTGTATAGCTTTATTGTTCTGTAGTGTTATTTTGTGACAAATTAAAAATCTTTGGTTTCACCCATCAATATATCCCTTTTATTTTTGTTCAGCTGATTTGTCTCTAGTTCTAAAGGATTATTTATTTCTTGCATTTTCCTTCTGTCATTTTTAAAATTTAATTTGATTATTACCAAGTTCTAGATTTTCTGCCTCAATTTGTGTTTTTTAGGGTAGTATTTTTTTTAACATGGTTTAGTGCTTCATATTGAATGCGTGCTTTTCATTTACACTTTATTTCAAAATCATATCTCTGATTTTTTTTCTTCTCTCCCTCTCTTTTTCCTTTTAATTTATTTTTTGAATATGTTCTGTTTGTAGTGCAGAACTTAAGTTCTACTAAGTATTTTCTACTTAACTACTTTCTTTCTTGCTCCTGTTAGCTAACCCTGGTCACACTCCGTTGATTTATTTACATTTGCACATGATTTTTCAGGATCAAATCCTTCACACTGTATCAGATAAGTGTCTGAACATCATGAAAATAACAGATTTCATTCATAGCCCAAAAGTGTTAGGGAAAACTACTTTCAAAAAGCACTTTTGCAAACCATTACATATAACAGGTTGAAATCTTTGAAGCGTCTTAAATCTGGTAGCTTTAAATTTCAGCTCTCACTTCCAGTTTCACCTTTTGAAGCTTTTTTTGGCTTTCACATAGATGTTATACATCAATAAATATTTAAGTCTGACTCCTCGTTTTAACAAAAAAAATAGAACCCTTTGGCAAAATCTGTGAACGAGAAGTAGTTGATCTAACCTGATGATCAAATTGCAAACAGTAAGGATAGAGCAAGGCAACAAACCGTGTCCGTGATACCAAGACAAAGATAATAACTGAATATTTATTTATTCTCTCATTAAATGATGAAAATATTGTGCCAAGTGTGGTTCTGTTTAAAGTGTTTTGACCCACAACACCACATAATCTTGTTCTGCCCTGGTGAATTCAGAAGTGGAACAATTTTGGGGATTCTTGCTGACATGGTCAGTGTACAGCACAGCTGCATACTTATTCCTCAAGGGGAAGTTGATGTTAGCCACAGACATTTTCTTACACGGCTGCAGTATAACCTTGATTTTTGCTGGAACACGGCAGAATAGAAATCAAACTATCTAAAGCAAAATTTGGTAAATCTTCTGCCACATCCAGACTTCAGTTACTCTGGCCAAAACATAAAAATTCTTGGACTTAAACTGATGGCATAGAAATTACCAGAATGTAGCCCCCCAGGAACGTGAATGGCAAACTGTTTACTTGCAGATAATTTCTGAAGGAAGCTATAAAAAAGCTGTACTTGGTTCTAAAACAAAAATGTACAGTGGGGCAAAGTAAATAAAGCTGGATAACTCTTGAGTCTTTATTAATTAATCAATGTGAATAGGTAGCTGTTCCTTCTATCTAAAAGGACTTTGAAAGAAATCTTGGGTTCTACTATTCTTTAGTTGAAGTGGAACATCTGGTGCATAGAGACAGAAATCACGAGAACCCTTACATATCTTGTGATTCTTCAGGTAAAATTATGTTTGAAAAAAGACATAACTTTACTCGTTTTGAATCACAAGAAACAAATTTATTTACTCTTACAGTGCAAGAAGGGGAACTCATTGCTATTCCACAATAAGCTTTTTGTTTTCTCGAAGGCTTTTTAGTTTGTATTTTTAAATAATTTTTAGAATTTGAATCTCCTTGATCAGACTCCCCTTCCAAGACCAGTATCAAAGGGGTGTAACTGTTGTGAAGGCTTTTTTTTACCAGAGATCTTGGTATGCACAGCCAGGTTTGATTTTTGGTTTGAAACATGAGACATGGATAAAGTGACAAGTCACTGGAAGTATGAAAACAACTGTAATCTTGATAAAGCCAAAAGGAGACTGAAGGGATTTTCTTGGAAACATTAATGCTTATGCCAGACAAAATATTCTTAGAATGAGAATTTCTACACTGTAAAAGCACATCAATTTTGTTTTCATAGCAAGACATGAGGAGTTAGTAAATAACAAGATTTATACACAGATCTCCTGAGTACTGAGTTGGACAATCCCATTATTGATTGGCCACCATGATGGCACTAAACCTGAACTTCCTTAATGTCATCATTTGTAATCATCTCTTGATTAGACACTTTGAAGCGCCATAGCCAATATCAGGTAACAGGAGAGGGCTCTGATTGAGCAAATCAGTTTGAAAAGTGTCCCTGGAGAAGAATTTCATTTTCCAAGCCAGAATTATCATCTCTGTGCCTTTGAATCTATACTAATAACATAATGGGGGAGAAAAAAAATGTTTCTCATGATGAAATAAAACATCTGTTTCCTCTCTTTCCTCTGGGTTAAGTTTATCAAATTATGAGCTGAGTATTACACAGCTCTTTTGCAGTGAGCAAAATGGTCTGATTGTAGATAGATATTTTTAATTCTTATGTTATCTGCTGTAGGGCTGTTGACATAATTATTCAGCATCATATTTGAAAATGCTTTTAGAACTCTTGATAACATGTGATAATTCATGTCCCTTTACAGAAAAGTAAATCCCATGTCATCTTCATGCAACTGAAACTGATAATATTATGGTAACTTCGATCTTAACAGATTCTGTTTGTGGCTGGAGCTGCAAATCAATGATATCCCAGTCTGTGATGCTCCTCTGGAGGAAAGAAAAACCAAAACAGACAACAAACCAAAATCTCTCTAACATTTACTTCAGCAAATTTAATTTTATATTAAGCTGTTGACGACCGTCAAGAAAGCTGATGTTTTTATTTTGTTTGGGCTAAATGATACCACTCTTATTCTCTAACACTTGAGAGAGCGTACAGTCAGAGAACTGAGATAAACCCATTGGGAGTCCTTGCAGGCTGAGGCTGGTATCCCAGATGCAGTGGCACCAGCTTCACCTCATCGGTACACCGGTGCACATAATGTCTCTATTTAGCATGTTGAAAGTGGTAGAGTACCGCTAAGGTGGCCCCTCGAGTCTCCCTGTTTAATAGGGTAAAGTGGGAGGCTCTGGGCCCTCTCTTCAGGTCTTATTGGTACAACCTATTATTAAAAATCCTAAAAAAAGTGGATACTTTAAAAATAATGTAAGTACCTATAACCTCGTATCTGATCTTTCCCTAAAAGTTCATGATTCCTGCAATATTTTGCATGGTACTTGACATTATTTCCCCATGTCTTTCCAGAATTGTCCCTATATTTGTATAGTTCATAATGTGTTTTTCAAAGCTGTTTTTTTGGGTTTTTTAGTTGTTTTGTTGTTGTTGTTTTTTTTAATAGTAAGTGATGTCTTCCATAAATCTTAAAATCCTGACTTATGAGTTGTGTTTTGAGCCTGTTTACTGGGTGGCAAGAGGCTGTATAATGCTTTATAGAAATTTCTACATAGGAATGGAATAAACTCTAGCAGATATTGTTAGCAGTGGGCTTGGCAGATCTATAAAGAATGCAATCATTGCTACCAAGCAAACAGATAAAATCTCAATATGAAGTTACTAGTATCAATGCAATATGAAACACCCATAGGAGGTGCCCAAGGTCCCACTCTCTTCAGCCTCTGAATATGAAGTATGTATGGAGTCTGATACTTGGGAATATCAGGCAAAGAATGACCTGCATTGACCCATCTGGGAAATCCATCCAACAAAGTTGGAAATGGACATGCCTAGTGGTTGCTAACTGAACCTGTGCTTTTCAACTACAGGAAAATTCAGTCAGAACAGTTTCTGAAAAGTTCTCACAGTCAATACTCTCTCTTCCTTAATCAACACAATGATAATCTATTTTTTATCCATACTGAGTAGGGTGCTACTCCCTCTCACTTTGTAATGTGTTAGCATTTAGGCTCTAGCAATGCATGAGGAAAGGAAGGAGATAGTCCAATCTTTATCTGCTGGGAATTCTGGGATAGGAACCTTCTGTGAAACAATTTGAGTCATTACTCTGCTTGTCTGCTTATTTCTGCTTGTTGTTCTGGTGCCAAAGCAATTTGAACTGTGGTTGTGTGAGCAGAAGCGCTATTTAAAACCAGGTGTGAGAGTTGTCTGTAGCCAGTTAGTCTGTGAATCCTCTGTGGCCAAGGAATTCTATAGACACCCTGTTCCTATAAATAAGATGTTCTGGCATACTGAACTCTGCTTTTGCTATTTGCTATTTGCACTGCCTTGATCAGCAAAGTTTCATGGTTAAGTGTTCAAAAATTTTTCTCTAGGTATTTCATGCTTTCATAACACAAACACACACAAATCCCCTATGAGGATTTGAGAAAGCCCAAACATACCAGAGACAGGAAAAGTTTATAATCTCAAATGTACTCTTGGAGTTTTCATAAGCAGAAAATACAACCATAGACCCTTAATCCAGGTTTTATATCTGTTAACTCATAAGGTCAAAACGACAGCCTGAAGATCACACCTGACCTATTAAATGTCTCCATCCAGCCCATTGCTGCTGGTAGAGGGAATGACTGACCAGATAACGCCCCAGACACCAGGACTGAGGAAAATCTTGCAAAAAATTACTGGTACCCCATTATACCCCCATAGGGACCCACCATAGAACCGATATCTTCTGTCTTCCTATTTTACATGTAGGAGATCAAAACACTGTTAATTTTGTGCCACTGTACCGAAGAATTTAACCTCTATGAGACAGAGCTGTTGGTGCACGTAGGGAATGCTGCTGGGGAGGCCCCCAGGCAGGCTGTAGGTTTGGTTACAGCAGGAGCTGTGTGGTCTGTGGCAAAGACCTCACAGTACCTGTAAAACTTCTCTGGAGGGTGACTTCAGTAAAAAGGAAATGTTTACAGGCAGTGAGAAGGAAGACAGGCAATTTGCTTAGAAATGTCTAGCAGGAAAACAGATCTTAGTTTTTCTCCTGTTGTGTGTGGGTTGTGATGAGATGAAATCAAATACTGCAATCCCTTTTTTTTTTTTTGTGACAAGAACAGTGTGAAGGGGAGGGAGAAGAAATAACTATTGGAAAGTATACAAGACTTGAAAAAATATGTGTAAAGTAAGCTGGTTTATTGAAGGAAGTGAATTAACCTATGATCAGAATGAATTATATGAAAAATCTCACATTTGTTTCTACAGATGTTTAAACCTCAAAATGCCTACAAAACTTTCAAAACTATTCAGTCTTAGTCAAATGTAATGCTATCTTTGGATAAGAACTGTTGACAGAGTTATGGAAGAAAAATATTAACAATAATACCAACCCTTTGCTTAATATTATGGTTGGATAACAACTATTGAAATATGAAAATGTGCTGTGGTGGGAATTTGTCAAAGTATTATAGAACTGTATTTTGTATCAAATAGAAATGTAGAAAGAACTACCACAAAATGATATAATACAGTATGAGGTCACTAGCACATTTATGGTGCTCCATATAAGGCTTTCCAGGTGGTGATGCTAAAACCAGCATTAATTTGCCACTGGATGCTAGATTTATTCTGGCTTCATGGATGTAGAAAACAGACATCTGTTTAAAATAATTGCTGTACACAGACAGCAACTTATTAAGATACAGTGAGGTGGACCCCATTGGTACCAAATGCACAGGAATCTACACTGTTGTTAAATTAGTAGACATTACTTTAGACCTAAAACCTTTTTTTCTAGTGAAGAGTAATTAATTCTTATTGAAACAGCAAAAAGTTTACTCCTTATGATTACATAAGAAAGAAACAAATTCTTTAAATGCCCTGATTTTCAGCAACACACACTAAACTTGTACCAAAGTGCATTCCAAGGTGTTTCCAAGTTTTTCTGCAGTTTGTAATAAACAGTAAAACTAATCTTGTCTAAGAGTTTTGCAGAAGTTGTGTGCCTCTGGTTCCCTGAAAAAGCAACTTGAAGCATGTTCTCTTATTATGCCACAAATATGAAAAATATGACACAACTGTATGTTGCATAACAGAAAGGGGACAGTATAAATCAGTTTAACTGAGCTGATGTTTGTTTTTTGGATGAGAGAAAACCAAACAAACTTCAGACTCTTGTAAAGTGTATGTGGAAAAGTTATATGTTTCCATTTTGTAATTATACTATTTCAAATTTGTTTTTCATTTGTCTCTTACCCTTTACCCTTCTCTATCACTGTTTCATTTTATTTTGTTTCTCCACTTTGCTGTTGTGGAAGGCAGTTAGAAAAGAAGACAGTAAAGCAGGGACAATTTGAAGAAATGCAAAATTAAAAAAGAAGAGGAAAGCAAATAAATAGAAAATGGGCTTAAGTTTCCCAAGATAAAACACTGCAAGGGAGGAAAAAAAAATTCTTTCCCCTTCTGAGTGAAAACTACTGGTGACTTCTGTTTTGCCTAAGCAATGTCAAGCTGCTGAAACACAGAGCCATCAAGGCTGCTCGGCCCTAGAGCAAACTCCCTCACTGGAAAGAAGGAAGAAAATGCTACGAAGGTGGTTTCATCAATGAAAACCCAAGAGTACTCAATCTGGCATTTGTCTTCTGGTTTCTTGGAATTCTCCTACTCTTCTCTATAGATTTTCTTGAAAGCACTAAAATAAGTAAATATTCATACTCTTATTTTAAAGCCATTGAGGGTGAAGATATATGCAGATTGGATCTATACATCTGGAAAGAAACATAAAATCCAGTAACTGTACAGCCAGGATGACCCTATCGCGTCGCAATCTCATAGTCACCCTGCTCTGCAGAGCAGGCTGTCATGCACACATGGAGCTGTAGTGTTGTCAGTCACCTCCCGTGCTGTAGGAAGCACTGAAGCTTCCTCCTTTCCCTGCAATACTGAAATACAGCAAAGGGTAACCATACAGGACTAGGTGCCTTAGGAGAAATCAAACAGATCTGTATTGTGTTATATTAATAATTAAGTAATTATGGTATGGACACTGTACCAGTTGGATATGGCTATAAATAGTCTAGATGTGAAATTTTGTTTTACCTCTGCCTTTTAAAATAGTTTAAATATTTTTAAATATTACCTCTGCATTTTAAATTTTTTTGTGTACCTACTGCTTTAGGTGCAGTATTGCATGCTGGGTTTTTGCATGAGATTTCTTACTCCCACTTCCCCTTGCTGAAGAATGGATAGATAAAGAAAGTGGATGAAGCTCTTTCACTTGAAATTGAAATCTATAGTACGGAAATATTAGTATGTGCAGCTAGTATAAATCCCTGTCTCTGTTCTGTAGTATGAAAAAGGCACTGTGCTTCCTAAATCCCTGCACCTTAACTCAGCTAGCTAGGAATTTAACAGAGATTGCTTAGCTGTGTGTACGTGTTTGAGACTGTCACTTAATAATTAAGACTATTTACTGCAGCTCATGGGACATGGTGTGTTTTAAAGTCCTCGTATATTTTATCTTTGTGAGCACTTGTTTTCAAATGACCCTGAAAGCACAATAATCTTTATAGTCAATGTATGTAAAAAATGTGAAGTTTAAATATATTCTACTCCAACTACAGTGAAATCCATTTACTTTGCTGCTTGGCATGGGAGAAAAAAGCAGATTTAAAAAAATTCTTTCTTTTTCTGAAGGATTTTACCCAAATTTATCAGATTGAGATGCAAGAAAAGGAAGATATGTTGCAAATGAAAATTAAATAGAGTATTTTTAGTGTTAAAAGGAAGTGCCAAATAATACCCAAATTTTTCAGGAATTAATAAAATCTTCTGGTCATGGTTTCCATTCATAAATATTCAGGACAGCAGCTGTCTACTCTTCACTACTCACTTCTTTATCTTTTCTGCACTGTTATCTTCATGAGCTAAAGGTATTACAATACTGCTGATGTGGGTAATTTTTCTTACCATAACCTAAGGGTATTGTGTATGTCTAACTGGTACAAACCAGCAGTCCTGCCAAAAAAGCAGCTTCAGCCACAATGGGGATTTGTCCTTAATCCCCTGCTGCCAGCAGCAAAGAAGCCACTGAGGGAACCATGCTGGGACTAAAATTCTGGGGAGAACAAGGGAAAGGAAAGCTTCACCTAGATTATTCTCATGGTACATGGCACTTCTCAGGGAGCATATAAGACAGTGTGGGTGGGCGGGCAGAGTCAGGAAAAGCAGATGAGGTAGGTGGGGAAGTCCTTGTTCTCGGCATGTGCTTGCACAGGGTAGCTGCAGACAGTGTGGGTAAAAGAGAAATTTTGAGGCATAATTTCCTAAAGAGAATCAAATTATGGTATGTATCAAATAAGAAAATTCTTACTAGATTTTAATAAATATCATGGATCTGACTAATTACCTGTGTAATAGTAACCTATTAGAAATACACAGTGATATCAAAACAATTATAGGAGGAAAGTAGGAGTAGTTAAAGATGGAATCACCTGGAAAGTATCTGAAACACAGTGGAGGAGCTATTGTAGTATACTTTCTAACTGACAGCTGGTCTTTTAGTATATAGTCTTTCCATGCCAAATATGCAGAATCACAGATAATATTAAATTCTGGCATGCCAGACTAATTAATAGGACTAAATTTCAGAAGATAACTCTGAAATTCAGATGGATGGTTTTACAGAGAGATGTAGGGTAACTACTATAATTAGATCAACCTCGTACTCATAGCCTGGCTATGGTGAGAAAGCCTCACACATATTCCATGGAAAGATGATTGTGTTCTTAGAGGAAACATGCACTTTAGCACTTGGCTGTTTTGATACTCTGTGGTGCATTTTATATGCTCCAGGTGAACAGGTAGCATTCTGTCCTGGAGAATCCATTTTCTGAGTCATTAATCAGCCAGAGTCTTTGGCTCCTGGAGAGTTTCAGCTCTGCTGGTTGTCTTGTCTTCCACAGAGCTGGAAGACAGATGGAGGTCTAGTCAGGGAGTCTGGGCAGGTGGGGGTCCTGCTCTCAAGGCAGGGGAAGAATCCTTAGCCTGTCACTTGAAAAGAGGAAAAAGGCAGTGCAAACATAAATCCCACCTGGTAGCACGGAAAAGTACTCTGACACACCGTACAAGTCACTTTTTATGTACTTAAGGGAGGAAAGTTTTGACAATTTGAGAATCTGCACTAATAAACATGCATACTAGTAAACCAAGTTCACCAACTCAAGCGCATGAGAGAGTTGTCAAAAATGTGCAGAAACACTCTAGATACTGGCAGAAACCTGCCCCTGCAGAATGTAGGCCACCACTTTTTACATGGGCCATTACAGCTGCCAGACAAGGGACAGCATTAGAGCCTACAGTCAGAATGCATTGAAAGGAAGCAGAAAGTTATATCTTTCTATTTTCTTGCATGTTGTGTTATATACAGGCTGTTCACCAGTCTCCCTCCACCCTGGATGCACTCAAATGGCAGCGAGTGTTTTGGCAGGGAACGCGTTGACTGCTGTCTAGCACACACTATCCAGTGAGAGCTATTTTTGTTATCTGCTAAAACTACAGCTTGGAAATATGTGCTGCTGAGACATTTTACTGTTTGAAAATGCTCCAGGAACTAGTTCCATGGCTGTAAATCAAGAATTATAATGTCATCATAATACCAAAAAACTTTTTTAAAGTCCCAAATGTGAAAATGTTATGTTCAGCTGACATGAATATAATATAAACCAGAGGGGAACATGAACTGTTTGATAGTTTTCCCATGTATGATGCTAATATTTCACCACTGAACTTTGGTTTCTGAATTTTTGTTTCACTTACATTTGCATGAAAATTCCCACCTGTCCACAGTACTTCAAATGGTTGTTTTTCGGAAGACAGAAAAAGGATATGAATTCTTGATTCTGCTTTAGCTCAAAATTTTTTAAACATTGTCCCATTAAAAAAAAAATTAGCCTTTTATGTTGGGTTCTTTGGGGTTTTTTTTGACTATGGAATGCTCATTTTATAAATCTGCACGTGAGAAACTAGTTTGCTTAACTCTGAAATTTGGCAGAGAAGTAAGGAGAGAGAAAGCTCACTACTCTAAGCTCTCACATGCCCAGATACTTGGAATTTTAGTGACAAGCTCCTGACCTGAGACTTGAAGGACATTCTGCCCCATCATATAACTCCCCTCTAGATTTATGACCAGACTTGCAATCTCCAACGAGATTCTCTAATGGAAGTCAGAAATGTAAATTGTCAGAATGTGAAAATAACGTAGTTAATGCAGTATCAAATGGTACCGTTAGCTTTCACAGGTGTGGCATTCAGCTGGAGTCCACAGTCCAGAGAGGAACACTGCATCCCAGACATGAGTACTGACTCCAAAACAGCGTATTGAATGAGGAGAGCACGTAGATTACAGCACCAGCTTGTGCACACCTCTGCACCATTTTGCATGTTGGGTGTGAGTTTTTTAGAGATGTACGTTGAAGTACATCCTCCTCCAGGAGAAGGGTGTCCTATTGAGCCTTGCCAGTAAGCTGTGCCTCACCTTTCAGCACTAACTGTGGCTGGAATCTGACCTCACTTCAGCCCTCTCCAGCCTTAACTGCCAGACCACAAAGAGGCCTTCTTGGGATCATGCTTCCAATTTTTCCCTCTTTACCAAAGTGCTGGAGTTCCTTTGGGCCGGATGGTGACAGAGCAGAATGGCAAGGAAGAACCAAAGGCTCACTTTCAGGAAATCACTTATTTTAGGTTTGTTCCAGGATAGTTTACATAGCAGGATCTATATGAAGCAGGATGTCCAGAGGGATGGGAATCCTAGGCTTTTTTTCTAATTGATTGCTTTCACTTACCCTGGTCTGCTGAGCAGTCACGTCCTTTGCTTTGCAGATGATTTGTCATGGATATGTGAACTCTGGAAATGTAGATGTGCAGTTTCTACATGTGTTTTTGAAGGTTGGCATCCTGAATCTAAAGGGATCATTCTTTAATTTCCTCTCCCACTACATACATACATACACACACACTTTCACTCTCCCTATCAAAGCAGCTCTTATCCCCTCAGAATGCGTGACAAAGGAACTAAAATGAAGCAGCCGTCACCCCAAGCCATGAATTGGTCTTTTAGAAACATCTCAGAACTGAGCTTATGGTATACAGATGGCAAAGTCATGGTTTATAGAACTCAGTTGTACTGATGTGTGAAGCAGGTCTCAAATAGCTCAGCTGGCAGGAGTGGGTGCTTCAGCCATTCACAAAACAGCAACCAAAGCACTTAAACTTTACAGCCATGCTTAAATTACTAATATGAACAGAGCCAGAGCAGAGGACCAGTATTTGCTCATCCTTGATGTAGGAAGAATTCCTGCTACAGCTTTGGCCTGAGAATTTGTCACCACGCCACTAATTTCCAAGTGCTCCCTGGGAGCTCAGCACACAATCTGTGGAGCATTCCCATGAGTGTCCAGAATGTGGCCACCCTGCCTCAGAGGCCCAGGGAGCTTCAGACCATGGATACTGCTCTTTTGTGACAGTCAGCCTCAGGCACATTTTGTTTCCAAGTCTAGTTTACTTGGTTTACTGGGTCACTTTACATCTGTACTGTCCTGACCTGAATGGAAACAAAGAAATGGGGGAATTTTAGACCCCAGTGCTAAGCCCTTCTGCTTTAACTAAGACTTAATTTTGATGTCTTTAAATTTTTTTCTTGTAAATTGAAATTTTTCACTAGGCTCAGACAAATTGAGTCAACCAGGGTGCCTAGTTGTTTCAATATACAGGAAAAGCAATACTATATCTTGTGTCTTTTTGGGTCTCTTTTTTGAGTCTAAATAAGAGACAGTGATAATCATTAAACTTATTTTTTTTCTATCTGCACAGAATTAATTGCAAGACTGAAGCCCTAGCATTCCCTTTGTCCCCACCCTGTAACACAATTCCACATGAACCCAGCTGTTGAATATTTGCCAGAAGAATTGGTCAAAGAAAAAAAGTAAAGAAGAAAGAAATAAGGGGAAAAATTGAACTAGAACATAGTTTAAAATGTGTCTAATCATGTCAGTAATGTCTATTACTCCTGATTGTAGGGGCACCTTCTCCTGGCAGGGGAAATAATTTTATTTATCAAACCTCACATACATAAAATTCCCAATGAAATGAATGCGTATACTCAATTCAAAAGAAAATTATGAAGAAAGAGATACACAAAGATACATTTTTGTTTCTTTCATATTCAGTCTATCACCCCTGCACTGGGAGTACTAGATTTGCCCTCCAGCTTCAGGAGTCACTCCGTGTCAAATGTAGCTCTTCAACTGTTTTTTTGGGGTTTTTTTCATGTAAAGGGTGTGTTTGGTTTAATTTGGATGTGATCTCTGGCTACACATATTGACCAGAAGGGTACAGGTTATTTTCATCATTTACAAGATATTTTATCTGTTCTATAAAGACCTAAGTGCCTCTACATTTTCCTGCCCTGAGGACTTCAAAGTAAGAGCTGGAGCACAGTTTCACTGGAACCCACAGTACAATTGCTCAAAGCCTAATGCTCACTGTCACAGACAATAGCTCCCATGAGGCAGGGCAGCAATCCCTTATAAACAATAGCCTTGTGCTCACAGTAAAAATTAATTTCAGCTCTCGGAAGAAACACATTTCAGGAAAGGCAAGGGATGTGAATTTCAATATTGGCAAATGAGTTTGTATGGGGAAGTGTACTCCACCTCCCACTCTAAAATCCATTAGGAATAGGTAACTGTCTGTATACAAAAAGAAAAAAGAAGTAGAAAAGATAAAGAAGGGAGAGAGATGTGCAGCCAAGAGACACACATGAAAAAAACATATATTAGGGAGTACAGAATGAAAAAATATACTCAACGAGTTCAGAATAGTAAAGCAATGCCTGCTACTCTGCTGCTCTTTGGTTATTTGCACTGACACAAAAAGTATAAAAGTTTTGAGTAAGAATAAACATCTTACACCAGCTTTATATTAAAAGGATGAGACTGCTCCTTCAGATTTACTGTTGATCTGTGGCTTTCTCAATAAATCTATGGAACTTAAAAAGATGTTTATATCTGCTGTTGGTGTGCTTCCATCTCCTATAATTCCTGATTTATAGACCCTGACAAAACAAAAGTGGGCTGAATTATTGAATGCCTTATTATGACATAATGTAATACCTTTACTATGCAGTAAATGCTTGTTTAATAGAGGATGTCCTTTATATTTCACTTGTAAAATCAAGAGATCTATTTTTTGAGCTTGGATTTTATGTTAGCACAGAGTGTATTAGGGTCTTTCCCTTATTCTTTGTTGCTTGCAGAATTATGATGCAGAATCATATTTTTCACATGCTGTAGGACATCAGAATCCTTTTAGTCCTTCAAATTTTATTGAAGGCTGTGAATCTCCAGCAAGCGGCAGAAAATTCTAGCAGAGACTGTGCCCACCTCCACCTTGCTAAAGGTGTAAAATGGTAATTGAAATTTATGTTCTCTATGTTTTGCCTGACTTATCTTTTGAGTTGCCTATAAACTCAAGAAAAGTATCTGTTTCAGTCAATGGCTTGGGAAAATTGGGAAGAGGAGGGAGAGGGTTAAGCTGATACCAGGAGATGTTGTTTAGAGTTAATCTCCTTTTAAAATCTGTGGCTATATCAGCCTGTGAAAACTTTTGCTGTCAGGTGCAGCCAGATAAAAATCATCCACAGAAGGAATTTATCATTTATTTTAGCTTGGCTGAATGATGATTTCCTCGTATCACAGTTACTTTTTTTATAATGCATCTCTTCACTGTGAGAAGCAGATATTCTCCCTCTGGTATAAAACTGATAGGCAATAAATCTATTTAATATCTTGTAGTTCTGTGGGACTCCAGCTGAGAATTTTGCCAATACAAATGATACTCCAGATCTCATTCTATGTTTGCTCATACTCACTGGAACATCAAATTTCAGTGGCAACCATCTTTTAGTATACACACTGCTGAATGAAAGCAGAAACGGAAAATATGATTCAGTGCAAATATAGTGGATCTTTTGCACAGCACTATCTCCCTACTTATCCCATATTTTGTCTTTCTTCTCTCACTATGAGCAATGGTTACTGGTTACTACCCACCTGGATAAGATTTTACTTTCTAAGATTATTTAAATTACAGCTTCCTAGTGTCTGTATTTGCAAATGTGCATTAATACACACATACTGGCCTTAATTTTATTTTTCATGAAAAATCCTTTTTCCCTCTTATGTAAAATTATTTTTCAATCTGGTTTTGCAAGTGGGATTAAGATCTATAATACTATACATCTCTAAAGCAAAAGCTTGTTTTGTAAAAGGCAAGGTAGAAGGGAAGGTAGAGGGGTGGAAGCCTCTCCAGTAAAAAAAAAAAAGAAAGAAAGAAAGAAAGTCAATCTTTTAAATCATTCTAGGTTAGAGAGAAATTCAAACTCACAGAATTTATTCAGCTATTGTTTTCTTTCCATTTAGAACTAGCATTAGGGAAGCAAGGATCTGTCCTACACTATGTCTTTGACATGAACAAAACTGATGAAAGCATTCATATCCTGCTATCCTTAATGCAGCAACATAAAATCAGGTTAGGATTGTGCACTGGTAGACTAGCATTTTGGAGAGCTGGTTTTTAATTTTTTTTTTTCCTCAGCCAAAGATGTAATTTTTGACTTTGGGTAAGCCATTTCTGAGCTTAGGTTTCTTCTTGGCAGGTTCGCATGGCAATGTTTTGGCAAAGGTGTGAGGGCTGGTGTGGGCTGCAGGTGTGGCATCAGTGAGAAGTCACAGCCAGGTGCAGGTGGGTCCAAACCAGACCTGCTGCTGGCCAAAACTGAGCCCGTAAGTGGTGTTGAGGGCATGTCTATGGTAACATTTAAGAACGGGTAAACCCCACAGTAACTGCAAAAGAAGAATGAGAAAATGTGAGAGAAACAGTTCTGCAGACACCAAGGTCAGTGAAGAAGGAAGGGGAGGTGCTAAAGGAGAGATTCTCCTGCAGTCTGTGGTGAGGAGACATCCTTTGAGTTTTCTTATACTGATTTTACTACTGCAGTGCTTGGTTTTGCACTCAGCATTTACTCGCAATGAAAAAAAATCTTGGTCTCATGAATTATTTTAAGATCTAAAAGGAAAGAATAATTTCATATTGGAAACCAAAATTTGGCAAGCTATTGTGTTTTTAAGATTTCAGTTTCCCAAACATCTTGTACTTCCCTTCTACTTTCTACACTGTAGAGCTAAAATTGAACTTTTTATAATAAAACAAGCTGTCTCCATGTTGTTATATGTACACTTGTCTCAAGGGCCTTAATACCTTGACAGGTCAGTGAAGCAGATTTCAGTGGGTGGCTTCTATATGGTCAGTTTGTGATTATTTAAAGACCTATTGTGTATGAATGGAAGGAGATTTTGTAATCTAAATAAAAATAAAATTTCTCAATTCACACTCAAGTTCAGTTTCAACTCATTTTTCTGAAACTCAACTTAAAAATTATGGAATCTATCATTTGGTCGTTGGTTTTCCTTTGTTTTTGTCTTGTTTGGTTTTTGGTTGGTTTGTTTGTTTGTTTTAGGAAAAGAGCACAATGATTGATCGGTCAGATCATATCAGCTCTGTCAAAGAAGATGTAATCTCAGGTCAAGAACAGCACTTGAGGAAAATAAAAGGAGAGACAAGATTTAGGAACAATTCAGCCTCCCCACACATATGGCAGTTTCAGCTGTTTCTTTATTTTTTGGTTTTGTTGTTCTTAATACATCTAAAAGCTGCAGGGAACAATTATGATCATCCTGGCTGAACTGCTTCATAACCCAAACTACACCATTTCACCCAGGGACTCTAGCACATAACGTAACAGCTTGTGATTGAATTACTAGAGCATGTTGAATTGCTGAAAGTCCTTACATGGAAACAACTTGTTTGTTCTTTAGAAGTTTGCTCTCTGTTGCTCTACCACTGTCAGATCTGTGGTATCATAAAGGTCTTTGAGAGCAGCTTGCTGTGATCTTGCAGTAAGATTATTATGACCCTAGATGAGCTGCAAAAAAGTAAATAGATATTGATTTAAGCCCAGTCAGTCATAGCTGAGCTGAGTTTTTAAAAACTTACAAAAACACTTCTTGGACTCTATTACTTTAAAAAATATAATAGTGACTATGGTCAAATAAAGCTTCTTTTGGAGGGGTGGGGGTGAAGAAGGTTCATCCACGAGAATGGTTTACTATGCAGGGTGCTCAAAGGACACCACATAAGTTTTCAGACAAGAACTGTGGCTCAGGTGAGCACCTTACAGATCATTGTCTGCAGAGAGTGCAGCCTATCTCCGCAGAACACACATTAGGGGTTCTCAGAGAGTGAAGAGTAAGATAAATACTTCACACAGAATGTATCTGTTTACTCAATTGTTTTATTTTTGTTTCTTCAGATAGGCCCATTTTCTGTAATTGCTTTAGGAGTCAACTACTGTCTAAATAGAAAAAAAAATAGATATAAGGCTATTATGATTCATTGGTACCAGCAATTTTTCTCAACTTTTTTCCACTACAAAAGTGTAACAAACAGGGCGATTTTATAATTGATTTGCAGGTATCATCTCTGTCCAGTTATCAGAGATCATGTCTGGCAAAACCCCAGAATATACAGCTTAAAATAAGGAGTAGTGTAACACAGTGTCATTGTAACCCGTGATAAGATTCATATTGAGTTTGGCAAGCAGTGTATCAGAAAGAAAATTTGATAGTAAGTTTAAAACTAGACTAGCCAAATAGATATACGAGCTCAGCTTGAGACTGGGCCCTATGTATCAAATCTTGTGAAGTGCTGAAAATTGTTGATGTTCTGCATTTCTGAAAACAAAAATGCTAGGATTTCTAGAAAACCACATGGAAGACACCTATAGCCTTTCTGCACAACATTGTTCTTGATATAGTCCTTCCACAGTTGAGACTATTTTGACTTTCTTTGACTATTAAAGAGGTGCTTATTTCTGTTGTCAAAATTAAAGAGATATCCACAGGCTTTTCCGTATTAAAGCTGAACTGTCTAGTAGAGACAGTTAAATAATTCTTTCCCAGTGGTTTCATTAAACCTCTATAGTTATTCTGTGAACTGTTTTAAGTGAGTTTTTTTGTAGGCTGTTCTCTTATCTACAAAACCAAGATACCGATAGAAACATATTCTAAAAGTCTGTTGGAAAGTACACATGTACTTGAATGCACACTGAGGGTGCACATTCATGCTTGTAAACCAATATATGGATGGGATGTGACAAATGAGCAAATATTTATGTATGCTCTTTGTTGAAAAGCATTGATTAAATCTCTCAGAAATCTATTACAAGGATTTAATCTTTAGGATTTAAAGCGGTGCTCATTTCACCAATCTGATGCCGCTGATGGTTAAGCCAATTACCCTGATATCTTCCATGTTAATTAAGCAAGAGAGAGATACTGGCCTAACAAAGAGCGGGGAACTACCACCTTTCAGGTGGTCAAAAGCACATAAACCAGACTTTATCATTTCAGTGTAAGCAGTCATTAAAATATTACCCATTTGTATCTAATGCACTCCACGCTGGGTGCAAAATGTACCAGGGATAGCATTCACAAGCTTTCCATTGATATCATTCCTGTCAAACATCACTCTGTAAAATGGATATGGCATTAGTTGGGATAAGGTGCTTATTTTGCTGACATGGGGGACATGCAATTGTGCCTTTGAATAAGGCTTTCTTAGATATCTGATAGGGTAAATGCAGAGTAACGCTGATATATGCTGAGTAGAAGGCATAAAAATAGTGAATCTATTTTTAATTGAAAATGAGCTAATTGTTCTGGATAGGGGCCTGCTCACTTTGCAAGTACTGCTAATTACTCTTATAAGAGTTCTACGGAGAATAAATGCTTTGAGTTGTTTTCGGTTTCTTTCCTCACCAAAAAAGGACTTTTGCACTTTGAGATCTGAATCTGCTTAAGTTTTCAAGAAAATCCTTAGAAATACATTAGATGATACTGCAATAAAAAAGGTCCAGCATGTAGAAATATGTTAAACTGTGATTGCATTTCTAATGTTATTATTTTTTCATCTGACATGTCATTCTATAGCAGATTTTGTAGAGCAGGAGGTGAATTGATATAATTAGTTTGGTTTCTTGCCATCTTTCCCATAGGTCAAGCCAATTAAAAGACAACTGAGGGAGACAGTACTCCAAACTGTAGCATATGGTGACATGGCATAAAACACACAGTAGATGGAAAACAATTCAGTTGGGATTTTAGCTTTGAAATTTAATTGAATATAAACAATGTTTTTCTCTGGATCACCTTGAAATTTCCTTCCTCCTCTTGGCTTCTTATTTTCATCAAGAATCAGAACACTATTCTCTTCTTGGGTAATGTAGCAGCGGGTTTTTTTTGTCTTTGAACAAGTTCCCTGCTGCAACTGTTTCACTGCTCAACATTTTGCTTTGGTTGTAAGCAGAGTCAGTTGAAAGCTGGAATTTGTGACATATTTGAAAATTCTAAATTTAGTTTTGCTGCAGAGAGCAACCCTTCTCTCACCCTACTAACAAAACAAATAAAATATGTTGTTTTCAAATTTTCTTGCTGTGTAAAAACCAGTGAGGTTAGCAATAAATGAAACTGGTTGTTTGGTGGTTTGGGTTTGGGTTTGGGTTTTTGGTTTGGTTTTTTGGGTTTTTTTTTTGCTTCAAGTCAAGTTTCACAATACCATTCCCTATTTCACCTGAGTCTGAACGCTAAAGACAGGGAGCATGATTTTCCTGGGAAAAGTCTGACAAAACCAGGTTTTCTGGGAAGATCTTATCAACGCTCTATCAAAAGGTGTGAGTGCACAGGGTATTTTTTGGTGCTGCCATGTGGGAGTTAGGACTCCACACAAGTCCGTTATCTGTTTTTAGCCTCTGTGAAGCTTTACCTTCGAGCCCGAACAGATGAGAAGACGCCTGCAGATGTTGTTTGAAGTTGTTTATTTCTTCTTATCTCTAGCTAGCTCTCAGCTCCGGCCGTGAGTCTGATGCCAGCCGTGTCCGAGCGGGAACTGCCCAGTCCTGGGCTGTCCCGTCCCTTTTGTACCCTTTCCATGATCCAACCATTCTTCACAACGTATTTATTATTTACCATTTTATACCAATTAGTTTGCACCTATTCTAGACACGTAATTTCTACCTCTTTTTCATTCTACCAATCATTTTGTGCCACCATCACCAGAGAAGATGGAG
>VZRQ01011192.1:137122-160558 GCA_013397975.1 Machaerirhynchus nigripectus
CTAAGATCAAAACCACCTTCATTCTTGGCTTCTGGCCAGGGTCTGGGACCCCCTCGCAGGGGCTCCGGGGCTCCCTGACCTGCCAGGGCTGCCAGAGGCATGCCTTGGACTCCAACACTGCCACTCTGTCCTCCATGTCTTGTAGGCTGCTAGCAGGCTTTTCGGAATGACCTGAGCACAAGCCAGCTAGTGCTTTACAGACAGTCCCTGGGTGGGACTCAAAAGCTAGAATGGCCTAGGATAGATTCTCCTGACACAATTTGGAAGTGTGCACCTTCTTCTAGAGGGAGAACCTTGCTAGAGAGAAGAAAAGTGTTGGACAGAATATTTGGAAAATAGTCTGGAAATATATGGAAAATTCTGGAAATATATGGAAAACATACTCTTGTTTCAGTTTTTGGTATTTTTTTCATTCTAATTAGATTAGAGCTTTCCAGGTGAGCTTTGTTTTTCTATGAATATAACTCACTATAACCCTCATCTCACCTGGGACATCAAGGGTTTCTATTTGATTACAAAAGGGTAACCGAATAGTGGGGTCCAAATCCAGGTCCAGTTTATATGGTAGCTTATGTAAAATTTCTTTCTTATTGCTAAGGGATTCTTTTAAACACAGACTTTTTGATTTCTTGTTACTTTTTTTCACAGTGTATTTCAGAAAAGGGAACATTTTTATCTGGCAACTGCTTAAAATCTAAAACCATGGTTATATAAATAGCTGCTGAATCTGGCTCTCTGTTGTTCCATTAAGCACCGGCATAGCTGATTTTTTCATAGACAATGGAAATATGCAGACAGTAAAAGTGCAGTTATTTGCAATCAGAGTAATGTAGCTGCTTCATAAATATAGTTATCTCACACTACTGGAGAACAGGCAAATGAGATCGAGATCAGAATAAAACTGTTATTCCTGGATTCAAGTAATGAATAAATTAATGCCTGTATATGCTATTCACTATGATCCTTGAATGTACACTGGCATACTCTCTGATGAGCATGAGAGAGCAAAGCATGTCTGCTTAATTTTTAATCTCATCTATGGGTTAGTCCTTGTAAAATAACAATAATCAAGTCAGATTCTCTGAAAGAATGAACTTGTCAAACTCACACACATTATCTGCTGTGGCAATTGATGTCAGTATGATAATGCCATGCCAGCAGTGCTTAAGCTAAGAGTTTGTCAGTTGCCCCATGATAAACTCTAGCATTTGAGGGATTTCTTTCATCCCAGTTCATCAAATCACACAGGTCTGACATTCAATATGCAGTCCTCAGGGTTTCAAATGTTCTTTTGCTCTTGATTTATGCTAACAATAGAATATTTGAAAGAATGAAGACTTAGTGTCATCGCAGTTCCTAAGTGACTCTGATTAAACAGATTCTGGAAATTGGCTGTGGACAGCTGCACTGAAGTAGGAAGTTTGGATCACTGTGCTGATTTCAGCTGGAGTAGAGTTAATTTTCTTCACAGTGGATGGTATGGGGCTACATTTTGGATTTTTGCTGAACACAAGGTTGATAATATAGAGATGTTTTTGTTATTGCCATGCTGGCAAGGAAGTTGCAGGTGCATGGGAGGCTTGCAGAAGACATGACCAGGACAGATCACCCCAAGCGACCAAAGGGATATTCCAGACCCTGGAATGACATCTGCTCAGTATACAAAGTGGGGAGAAGAAGGAGGAAGGGGGGGACATTTGAAGCAATGGTGTTTGCCTTCCCAAATCACAGTTACATGTGGTGGGGCCTTGCTTTCCTGGAGATGGCTGAACACACCGCCTGCCCTTGGGAAGTAGGGAATTAATTCCTTGTTTTGCTTTGTTTGTGTACATGGCTTTTGCTCTTCCTGTTAAACTGTCTTCATCTCAGCTCCCAAATTCTCTGGTTTTTACCCATTCCCCATTTTACCCACACCAATCTGTCTGTGGGGGACTGAGAGATTGGCTGCATGGGGCTTGGCTGCTGGCTGGGGTTACACCATGTTGTAAGTAAAAGTAAGCTTGAACTTTGTAGTGCTGCAGAATAGCGAGGTAAAGAGGGAAGCAGCTTACTTCCCAAATTTTTTTGCTCTGAAGGCAATGAAACTTCTACATGTTCTTGATGTTTGGAGACCAGGCTCAGGGATCATCTTGTTTGACTTTAGAGGTCTTCAGTGTGGATGGCTACATGTGGGTTCATCACCTTAGGCTCAGGCACGGGCCTTTGCAGGGTTTGATTCCTCAAGATTTCTTTAAAAGAAAGGTAAATCACACTTTGTAGTACTTGAATGTTTTCACTGACAACATAGACCACTGATAGCAAACAAAAAATGTGCATGTCCCTGTTGCACATTGTTATGAAAGAACTGATAAATCCCACTCCCTGTTCTGGACAACTTAGCAGGGACTAAGCAGAAAAAGAGAAGTATTAATATTGGCAGGGAAAGCAGAGAGCTTTGCTGCAGGGAGAACAAGCAGTAATTCATAGAAATGGATCTGCAGGTCTCCTTTATTGGTACAACCACATGACAGATTATATTTAAGATTAAATGGAGACTGGGCACAATCAAGCCCTTAGCAAGGGAAATGTCTTTTTTTTCTAAGTATGTTTTTCCATCTTATCATAAATGCACCAATTATTTCCAACCTCTGTCTCTCATTTTAGGTTGGAGTAATCGTAAGATTTTTACAGGAAATTACATTAGTAATTTTATTACTTCTTTAGACATATTTTTTATATGTTAAAATTTAAATTTACTATACTTACAACAGTATTGCTTCCCTGGATATAAAGAATTTTGGGAGCATTTTTCTCAAAAAATATTCTATCAGATGTATCATTCTAGTGTTTTACATATGCTGGTGTCTAGAGAACACTCTTTAAATACTTTTCCATAATCTGAAGAGGAAAAAAAAACAGAACAAAACAAACCCGCAACTCAAACATATATACCAAATGGCCATGAGCACGTTATTTTCTTTAAAATAAAAGCTCTTCCCTTACTCTCTAAATCAAGCTGGAATTAATGTCTTCTGCTGTCTTTGCTTGCCTTATAAAAGTCAGGAAATAATTTATTTGATGCCACATGATGCAACTAAATTAGAAGACAGAAGGTCTGTGAAACAAATGTTTTCCAAGGAAAATGTCTTTTCTCCCAGAAGTCCAGGGGGGAAAGCTATGGCGTAGTATCATCACCTTTCCAAACTCCCCCGGTCTCGTTCCCTACACCAGTTTCTCCCAAGGTTAATTTGAAATGGTAGAAAACGCTGTATTCATGGAAGGAGCTGGTATCTTTTCATTTAAAATAAAGAGCTGTACTTGGGAATTTTTCCTCGTCATCATTCGGAAGCACCACAAAGGCCAGCGCAGCTTACACCAGAGGGCAATAGTGAGCTGTAAATATTTTCTGTCTCACCCCTGCCTTTTCCATGGAAGCTCTTCTCAGGCACTTTTAGGCTCCTCTTCTCCCCTAACCATAGGCGGTCCTAACAGTGTAAAATCTTGCACAATAGGACCAGATGCAGTGATGAGTTTTTTCCACTGTTCTCAGGATTTGGTGTATTTATAACAGATAGATGAAATTGGTGACTTTCGTGACTCCATAATGTTACTCACCGATTAGTCTGAACCCAACATTCAGGCTTTCCTGCAGTGCTAATACGCCTTCCCCTAAATCTGCACTCAGTCAGCTCTTTGGAGTAGTGGCTCTTGCCAGAACTGGTATTATCAAACAAGAGGGAGAAAGTATACAATTTTACATATTTTGCCTTGGAATCCTCTTAAAGCCAGTTTAAACCCTCCTTCAGAGACCAAGGCATTACGATACGCAAATGTTGCACCTTGTTTCTAGATGTACAAGTGCAGTCCAAGTGTCAGAAAAGGTGAAAAGAGATAAGAAAAAAGAAATATTTCAGGAAAATATAAGAGGGAAAAATTTATGTTTCTTTCTTAAAATTATGTCATGGTTTTCTAAATAAGAGATTTTTGCCTTAGAATTTCGAAGGAAACTAAGCAGCCCTTTCTGTGTTTTTAACTGTTCTGTGGCTTGAATTGAATGACATTTCTAAATATAAATTTCATCTATCCCAGCTTTTTAAAAGTTTTGTATAACTGTCAGGGGACTGCAAGTAGAAACAACCCCTTTATTCTTTTGACCTCTGCCTTTTTTTCGCATGGATTTTTTTTCTGCTTATGCTGGCTGCTGGAATCAAGCTTTTCTGTCAAATTTAGAATGGAGGAATAATTTTTTCCTACCCATTTTGCATGAGTGTAAAGATTTAGGGAACAAGTCATTATGACCTTATATATATACATTTTTTACATATATCTAATACATTTTTAAGTGCTAATAAGAGGTTCTCTCCGTGAGAAGGGAATATATTGGTATATTGGTAGTGCTTAATGAGTCTTGAGATGTAATTTTTCCCTAAGCTTTTCTTTGGTGTTTGTAAATGTTTGGGGAGGGGGTGGTGTTTTGGTTTTTTTGGTGTTGTTGGGGTTTTTTTCCCCCATAATCAGTGGCATTGCACTTTAAAGGCGCAATTAAAATCATCTCCAAATATCACTGAGGCCATGTCCCCAAACACCAGACCAGGACGCTTGATCTGGTGGTAGCTTCCTTCACTATTTTCTGAATGTTAGTTCCTACAAATGCCTGCCTAATAGTCCTTTACTTGCATCTATCCCTGTGACCACAGTTGTTAGAGACTCACCGTCAGGTTATGAGCCTGTGACAGGACAAGGGTCCTAGCTGCCATTGTCTCTTTTGCCTTAATTTTTTGTGGTCTCTGAAGGATCTCTGAAGTTGTAGCTTAATTGACTTTTATGTTTAATAGACTTCCTTCCATTACATCAGTCTGCCCCTCAGGCTCTGCTGAAGTCCTGATTGATTTCTAATAACTTTTAAAGTTAATACTGTATCATCCTGCTATTTTTCAGTGCATTTGATTGGTGTTCTTCTGCATCGGCTTCCTAACACATACCCAGACACTGAAATAGTTCGAGTGTTTCCAGTTGGGAAACACTGCAGGGAGGGAGAGAAACACCTAATATTGTTTTTTTCATGGCTTGTAATTGGAAATGTCAGAGAAAAGCATTCCCACAAAGCTGTCTAGCAGAAGTCATCAGTCCTGAGGACTAGGGGACTAAGCCCTAGGATCTCATTCAGGGGCTCAGAGGCTCCAACACTTATAGCCATGTCCAGAAAATTCTGCTTTTACTGTTGCTGCTTTTTATTAATTTGTGAAATCTTTGCAAACCACGCATGGTGCAGATAAACTTCAGCTCTATCTCTACTTGAGACTGAAAGAATATCCCCCCTAGCCCTGAAATGCCTGGCCATGCAGCAGAAGGCTGGGGGCCACGCTCTAAATGGCAATTCACCTGCTGGTACCTGGATTTTACCTCTACCTGGCCACCTAGAATTATAGAATCATTAACGTTGGAAAAGGCCTCTGCAATCTCTGAGTCCAACCATTAATCTAACACTGCCAGATCTGCTGCTAGACCTTGTCCCTGAGCATGTTCCCAAGCATCACATCTACCTACTACCCTGGAGAAAGTATTAACAACACACATCATGCCTGGGAGCTGGGAGTGGTGGGGAATGGGTGTATTTATCCAGTACAGGTGAAGCTTGCTGAGTGCTGACTGTCCCAGCAAGAAGAGAGGTGCAAACCAAAAGGGGCTGAGCTCAGGCTTGGTCTGACCCTGACACAGATCCAAAACAATCTGCGGATTTTGGGCTGATAAACCAGCTCTTCCTACAGACTGGCACCTTCCCGGCGCTGGCGGGAGTGAGGAGCAGATGTCTGGATGGCAGCTGGCAAAGCTGCCTCGAGCTGTTCCTGGCCATGCTGATGCCAGGCTGCCCACAGCAGTGTTTGTGGCCGATGCTCTGCGCTTCAGTGGGGGTCCCCCAGCTGCAGCCTCCTGCTCACAGTGGCTCCCTCCTGGCTCCTGCCCCATCCTGGCCTCCCTGCTGGGCCAGGATTGCCTGCTCTCCGTGGGTAGCTCTCAGCTGCCAGCTGGAGACGGTGCTGAACGAGGCAGTGGTCAGGCACAGCCTCCTGGGCGTCTCTCCCTTCAGACTACTGCAATTACCAGTTGTCTCCATCCTGATTAGAAAAGAAAACAGCTTTCCTCAGTCTGGCCTTCAGCCTACAGTTTGTACATGCATCTTCCCTTAGCAACTGGTTTTTCTTCTGATGATGGCACAGTCTCCAGTGAAATCTGTCTCATAGTAATGAGAGGAAAACTCTGAAAACCTCAGCAACTCATGCCTCGCTTGGTGGAGAGTTTTGCTGCTCTGTGTTTTCAAAACACAGTAAAATAATAATTATCCCTTGCTGCTCTCTTTGTGGTTCTTAAATAATACTGCCTTTATTTAGGGAAAACGGCATCTGTTGAACCCAAACCACAGAGCCAGTTGGTGTCAGAGCCAGTATTAGAGCTGGGGAGCTCTGGCTTTTGACCTCATACTCTGTCCATTAGGCCATTTATCTTCCTTAGGGGGCAGAAAACTACCGCTTACAAAGTAGATGTAATGAGATGCATGAAGATCTGCATGAGGGGAAACAGCAAAATTATCCAAGAAACAAAATAATCTCTTCTGTAGCTGTGAAAATCAAATATCCAGACAGTTCCACATCTGCACGGGGTTGAATTCACTATGGAGTTGATAAATGATGATATTGCCAGCTAGCATTTTTTTAAACAAACTATTCATTAAGGTTTTGGCTGCATTTTCTCTGCATTTCTCTGCCTGTTTTCACATACTCATGTGAAAAGTTGTGCCACATTTTTATGCAGCCATATGCAAAATACCACTGAATGACCTGGGGCCATCTGACAGGTGCCATATTTATGACAACACAACATTTTTAATAGAGATCAGATATTACAGAGAGGGAGTGTGCCAAATATCACAAGTTGGTATCCTTCAAAACAAGGAATAAAATGCATCCTAGCCTTTTGTATACCATAATGCAGTCTGTTAGATTGTGTTGCTTACTCAATTTTTCTGGGATTGTGATAGTAAAAAAGAGAAATAACAACAACAAAAAAATCCCCCAAAACAAAACCAAAACAAAAACAACAACAACAAAACCATAAACTTCAGTGCAGGCTTATGTATGACATTTGAAACCCACTACAGTAAGTAAAGATGATTTTGAATCTTCTGTGGTGCACATAGATCAGTCTATTTCTGAAAGCAAAGAGTGAAAGGAAAGTTAGATGAAAGCAGCAGATCACATAGGCTGTAAGCTATTTTTCACTTTAAGCAGCTTCTTATTTCATTGGTAGCATATTCTTCTAAAAGAGAAGAATAAACTAAATTAATATATGATAGCAAAAACCCTAAAATGCTTAATACAAGCTGCTTGTAAAGGATTCAAGCATAAGCAGAGCAGCATTTCTAAGCCTTTACATTTACGGTCAGCAGTGTGATCTTCCTTGTGATGACAAATTAGCCTTTAAAAGTCACACGATCAAAAGCATATCACTGAAACCTGGGCAAAGGTCAACAGGCTCTGAGTGGGAATCCTGCCGTGTTCCTGAAAGCATGGGATCATTTTCTCCATGATTGTGCTGTAGTATGGACTGTGTGAAAGGATTATCCATTGCTGATGGGGGTGTGTGACTGCAGGTGAGTGCATTGTGTGTGATAGAAGACTTGAGTGTTGCAAACCATGCATGGATTAAACGTCAGAAGCATTCAATTTAATGCTTTTATTTCTTGGAGCCTGTGTTCTTAATCTTAGTAACAGTGGCCAGCTGCAGTTCCGCAGAGAGAAGCATTATAGACGCAGGAGAAAAATAAAACAATGCCAGTGCCTTTCCACCCCCCCTTCTCTGAAGACAGTTTTATATCCTGGGACAGGAGAAAGGCCAGGCTTTAAGAGCATGGACATGTGCTATCTTTTGTGGAATGTGTATGTGCTTTTCCTCTGTATCACTGAGCAGGAAAGGGATGTTTTGCTCTTTCATCCGTGCAAAATTTGTCACCAGTTAAATACAAATTGCAAACATTTTTAAAGACAAATGCATGCCCAAAAGGATTTCCCATCCTTCAGAGTTCAAGGCGCCTGTTGTTAATTGACCCGAGTCCACTCTTTCAATTGATAGGATTTTTCTTTTTCTGCTGTGTGAAATGTAGATGATATGCACCACCACATAGCACATTAGTAATTCAGAACAAATTTTTTATAAAAATCCAAATAATTAAATCTTATTTGATTGTGTGTCTGCTTGCAACTTGACAAAGTATATGTTTACAAACTGGCTGTAGTGGTTTAGGTTACAACATAGGGCACAGGTAAGGTCTTATGCATGGTTTTTCTCATTAAATTTCAACTCTGGATGTTCAATTTTTTAAAAAATTATTATTGTCATATATGATATGCAATCACATGTGTAATTGGAATTGTTCAGCCTGAAAAAGAGAAGCCTTAGGGGTGACTTAATTGTGGCTTTCCATCACCTGAAGGAATCCCACAAGAAAGATGGAGAGACACTGTTTTCAAAAGCATGTAGTGACGGACAAGAGGGAATGGATTAAAACTGAGACATAGGTTTAAATATTGGAAAGAAATTCTTTACTTTGAGGGCAGTGAGACACTGGCTCAGATTGCCAGAGAAGTTTGGATGCCCCATCCCTGGAACTATTCAAGGCCAGGTTGGACAAGGCTTTGACCAAGGTCTAGAGGAAGGTGTCTCTGCCCACATCAGGGGGGTTGGAACTAGGTGAGCTTTAAGGTTCCTTCCAACCGAAACCGTGCTATGATTCTATACTTATAATTACATACACATGTCCATATGTTTCTTTGTGCTTGTATTTTAAAACATCCAGAATTGTTGCTAAATGTCAAGACTCAGATTCCTCTGCATGGATTTTAGTCACTGGATGCCTGTTTCCTGAGAGGTTTGTTATGTTCATGGATTGATTCTTGGTCGAAGTCCTACCACACATGAGCATGGTTTGGGTGCTATAAAGGGGTACATACTTCAGCTACAATTGCTGATCTGTGGTGCCTCTTTCTGTCCACTGTCTTTTGACTGAGGGCCAAGTGGTATCATCAAGGAGGGCTGGAAGCAACGTGGTGAAACAGATATGGCCATTTCAGAGGAGCAGAGTCTCCAGAGCAGTGGACATTGCACCTGTATGTCCCTACCTTCCAAGATACACTAACTCAAACACCGTAATTGTGTCAGTGTTATCCCCTGCTGATATGCCAAGGCTGGGGTACAGCAGTATCACCTCTCTGCTGCCAGCAGAACCTCTACGTCCTTCCTCTAAAATTCTTGATTTCTCTCCGAAGTGGCTGCACTGATGAAGCAGCACAGATGGTGATGTTTGGAAACAATGTTTCAAATTGTGTCTCTTTCTTAAGAACACAGCCTTGTAGTCACTTCCCATGATCTCTTGTTTTGATTTATTTTTCCCAGTAATTATAACTGTTGTGTGGGTGTATAAACAGTAAACCAGGTTCTTATTCAATGCCCCACAGAGAGAAAGTGGCCCTTCCAATCCCTTTATTGCGACATATTGAGTGAGGACAGCAAATAACCTCAACTCCTCTTTATCAAGCATTTATTAATGATTACCTGAGGAGAACAGAATCAGAGGATCATAGAATCATAGCACATCCTGAGCTGGAAGGGGCCCACAAGGTTTACCAAATCCTCATCTGCTTCTCATAATTCAAGCCTTCTAGTTCTTTCACCATCTTTGTTAGCCGCCTTTGGACACATTATAATGTTTTTATATACTTTTTGTATATTGAAGCCCCAAGCTGTATTCAAGGTGAGGCTACTCCACTGCTGAGTCCAATAGGAAAATCACTATTTTTGTCCACTCAGCTATACTGTGCTAAACACACCTCATGATATGGTTGGCATTTTTGACTGCCAGGGGCCATTTTTGACTCATACTGAGTTTGCCATCAACCAAAATCCCCAGTCCCTTTTCTGCAGGGCTGTGCTCCAGCCTTCTGTCCACCAGTCTATATGTGTATCCAGGATTACACCATGCCAGGTACTGAATCTGGCCTTTGTCCTTTTAGAGTTCATACAGCCTGTGGCATCTATCAAGATGTCTCTATAAGACCTCTCTAACTTTGAGGGAGTCAGTGGATCCTTCTAATTAAGCATTCTTGGGAAGCCTACTTAGTGTGCGCTCCACTCCTGCATCCAGGTCATTGATAAAAATAATAAAGAGAAGCAGCTCTAAAACTGAGCCCTGGAAAACCCCACTAGTGACTGATTGTCACCCTGATGCTTCCCCATTTACCACAAATCTTTGAGCCTGGTCCTTCAGACAATCATTTACCCATGGGATTATGTATGTGTCTAGCTGCATGCTGGACATTTTGTTCAGGGGATAGTGTGAGAGACAGAATCGAGAGTTTTTATGAAAGCTCAAACAACCTCCCCTTATTTTCCCTCTTCCCTTTGTCCACAGGAGGAAAGGTCATATTGAAAGGAGGCTGCAGTGCACTTCTGTGGCATGTCTCTGCTTCAAGGGAGCATATGACTTGATATACTCTGTTTCTGGAGTATTTCACAGTGTGCAGTACAGTATACACAGAAATATATACATACACAGGAGCCTTCTGCTTCCTGCTGGCACGCCAGTCTTCTTTTGTTTAAACTTTGTAGAGACTGAGTCCATTTGTTGCTCAGTTCATGCATTTTACACTTGAGAATTACAGCGATTTCAGTAGTTAATACCTTAAAGTGCAAGAGACAATAATCAGGCCTGACTAATGAGAGAAGGCCAGTACAAACACACACTGGAGTTGTCTCAGAAAAATTAAAAAGTTTATGTGGGTGTGAAAATACAACCTCTGAACTCACTGAGAGTCAGATCTCCCCACAATTAAGCCCACAGGTATGTTCTGAAAATGTTTGCTTGTCATGTTTGCAAGTACAGCATACTTGTGTAACAGGGTGATGGGTTTGCAAGGCAAGGTTTTGGCAGCAAGGTGACCAGAAAGCGGTGGCTTCTGTGGGAAAAACAGTGTTTATTTAGAAAAAATACATCTTTTTTTTTTTTTTTTTTAGAAAAAAGTGTTTATTTAGAAAATGCCTTCAGGAAGGATACATTCCCCTATATCTGACAGGGCCAAAGCCAGCTGGCTTCAAGATGAACGTGTTGCTGGCCAAACCCTTCAGCAACGGCGATAGTGCCTGTGGGGTGATGCATTTAAGAAGGGAGGAAAAGCTGCTGTGTGACATCAGCTAGCAAGTGAAAATATGTGAGAGAAACAGCCCTGCAGACACCAAGGTCAGCGAAGAAGAAGGGGAAGAGGTGCTACAGACACCAGAGAAGACATTCTCCTGTGGTCTGTGGAAAGACCATAGCGAAGCAGGCTCTTCCCCTGTGGTAGGGGATCCCACTCTGGAGCCGATGGACACCCAAAGGAGAATGTGGGAAGCTCGAGCAGGAGCAGGTTTGCCGGCAGGTATGAAGTAAACTCTAAACAGGGCAGATTGCCAGCAGAATTGTATGTATGTGTGATTGTTTACTGAGACTGTAAATTAGAAGAGATTAAGGGCTGCTAAGGAGGTATGAGTCCTCAGCAAAAGAAGTTAGATGGCCATTTGGCCATGGTCCCTGCTCTTACTCTGATGGGAATTTCTGAAGGTACATGGCCCAGGGTCCTGGGAAAATTTCTGTACCAAGGACTCAATGGATGTTGTATACCAATCCAGATGAAGGTCAGTGATTGCTGGGCTGTTTGGATCAAAATGGAAAGGTAGATACCCTGTGTGACAAAGATGGAAACGTAGAACTCTGAATGGGAAAAAGAGTCCTCTGAGTCCAGACTTCAGTGTGCTTGTCTTCTTGCCCTTGCTTAAGTTGCTCTGGCAAGGAAAAAGACTGTATGTGAAAAAAACTAAGAAGAATGTTTGAACAGTTCTCATCCTGACTGTAAACAATGTCTCTTTTACTGAATATTCACATCTCTGGATGCACATCTCCATATCCCCTGGCCAAGTGTTCTGCGTTCTGCATTGTTACTCAGATTAAAGAAAGGTCATTAGACAAAAACTCCACAGGTCAGCGTATTTGTTCATGTTTTCTTTTTTTTCTTTAAGTATTTTGTAGGGCAGAAGGATTTAACTTACAATATTCTACATACAATAATCTCTCTGTGGACTCTATGCATCTGATATTTGCACCACTTACTAGCAAAAAACCACTTTATCTGTACAATAATAAACTGGCATATGGTCCTGTATTTCTTAAATTGTAAAGAGGCACTGGAAGGGCTGAATACTTCCTGAAGAGGTAGTAATATTTGCACTTCCAGAAGGTCTTCCTGACCTATCTTACTCTATACTGACGAGAGTGTCTGGTAAAGAGAGGTCAGCATTTTCAGGCACTTTTTTTGCATGGATATTGAATATATCCATGATATTTAAGTTGTGCAGTGCACAGAGGTTAATTTGCACAGGGGACTTTCTGCTTGAAAAGAACATGAGGAATGCGTACCTACGGAGTGACAAATAATTTGTCTATAGAAGTGTAATTTTTTTATGTCTCAATTTTTTGCAGTTGCATAATATGTTGACAGGAATACTAGAACTTTATATGAACTTCAAATATATTTTACATTGGCTTGGCAGTTGAAGTTGATCTTAAGTTATTTTATCTCATTAGCAAATATTGCAGGTCAAATATAAAAGATTTTTTCACATTAGGCTGCTTTAGTTTTCTCTCAATGTATTCTACATTTAGAAATGTTTGTGTATTTTTAACAGGTGTCTGCAAAAAAAAGTTATAATAAACAACTTCTGCCTCAGTAACTAGTAGTTTCAACTTTGGTTCCTTTGTGACTTAAAAATTGTTTATTTAGAAAATGCCTTCAGGAAGGATACATTTTGGGATTTATTATATGTCACAGATTAAATTATTTCTCATTTATTCCCTTCACTTAAAATCCATAATTAATATTTCAAAGTGTGTTTAGTTTAGTAGTTACATTTGATTCTTTACTTAATTTTAACAGTAATTTAAAGTGATCTTAGTGAGACTTAGCCTTAGTACCCTCTGAGCACAACCCATAAATCAGGTGAAATATTTGAGTCAGGGAGCTTTAAAACTGCTTTTAAATCCCAAACACTGGCAAAAATTACATTTTATCTAGGGCAGCAGTAGCTTGTCACCCACCGATAATTAATGACACAAGAGCAAGAGCTTCAAACAACCACATATCAGGAATTTTTAAAGGCCTCTCTTTATTAATAGCCAGAGATTTAAGATTTGTAAGGTTTTATTTTTTTCTAGAAAGAATAGCATACTTTGTATTTGCTTTATATTTTTCTAAACAGAAAATATTTTGCAGTCATTTTCCACACAACGTTTGTGTAGTTGATTCTTTCTTCCTAGTGGTAAAGTCTAGCACTTGTCTTTATTGGATTGTATCTTAGATTTTCAGGCTACTTCTCCAACTTTTCAGAGTAATTCTGAATTCTAATGCCAACCTCTAATGCACTTGCTTGCTGAAAACAACACTTTCTAGCCTGGGGTCCTCCTTCAAGCCTATAAAAGTACTGCCTATTCTCATTCAGGTCATTAACAGAAACACAAATGGAGAGCATCTTACACCCTTTGGCTTTGTGTTGAAACAAAAACAGGCAAAGAAAATGTCATTCCACCAAGTCCTCCTGTTGTATAGATTTGGTATTGAGATGCAAAGATACTCTTCTGTATGTGCAGTAGTCCTGAGTCATCTGGTATCCATGTCTATGTACTATTAAACCAAGCTGTGTCAGACTAGGGCCTGGCTATTGTGCAATCTCTGTCTATAAAATGTAACTTTTTTTTATCCATGCTGACTAGTAGCCTTAAAGATAATACACAAATGTGATTTAGAAGTTAGTGTGAGCCACGGACCACACCCAACAGGCAGCTGCCTCTTTTGGTGGGGAAATTTTCCCTGTATATATTGTTAGTCATGCCATGTCACTTACCCATGGGGTTACTGTCAGAGCCCTGGTCTTCTTTAGGCTTTTATACGTGCTAGCTCTTTTCAAAAAGGAAGTGCTCGGTTCCAGATGGGGGTAGAAATAGCTGCTTGGAAGAGACTAAACGCTAAAAATGTTGTTTCCTTTCAGGCTGGAGCCATAAGAAAACGCAAAAGCAACTGGTGTGAGAGCCTAATTGCACATAAAGCTGTCAATATCCTTTCTTTGTCAGTAACAGAGAAGCTTTCATTCACATCATATCAGTTACACAATTGAATGAAAACTATAGCCATGAAGTCATGTGTTTTGAGGCATTTTTTCACCCTGAAATGGGAATATCATCCTGAAAATGTCATATGTGACACAACCTTCTGCATTAAATTGGGAAGAACAGCTTCATATCTGAGGTCTGTAATGTGCAGCCTTTGAAAAGGATAATCACTGTGCCTGAGTGGGGACTGGCTTTTAAAGTAAGAGAACCTATAAACTATGGGCTGCTGTGGCACTGTGTGACGTCAGTTCATACTGGCTGAGCATCATAAAGCTTTGAACCTTAAATGAAAACACATTTTTCATGTTAATATTTTCTCAAAATTTATGCAAAATAATAAAAAAAATGTTGCTGGTTCAATTTTTAATGAACCTAGGAATGCTGAAAGTATTTTCTGAAATGAAGTACCTTTACACCCGTGAGGGGGGGGGAAATGAAAACAGGGATTTGACAGTAGGTTTTACCACGTTTACCAAGAGTAGCTGTTTTTAGGACATCACAAATTAATATTTAGGTGTTATTGTTTGATTCTTACTATTGTAATATCTTACTATTGTAATATCTTTGATATTGTTTGATCTTACTGTTGCAAGATAGTAAGTACTTGAGTACCAGATGTGAAATTTGTATTCTCTGACTTGAAAATATCTCCTCAGAACATGAAAAATACTGTTAACATCCTCATTCTTCCCACAGGATTTAAATAATATTTTTTGGTCTTGCAAAGGCAGCACATTGTGTGCAAAGCTCACAGACTTCAGGACCTCAACCAAAACTGAACACCAATTAGCTCAAAGATAAACCTTTTTGCCTGTAATACCACTGGACTTGTAACCCTCATTCCCAAGATTTTAGTAAGATTAAATTAGTATCCTGGTGTTTTATAAAAGCTTTAAATTATTTTTGGTACAGATTTAGAAGTCATGTTATCTCCTTGATAACTATAAGAAAACATAAGAGAAAAAGAGATCTCTTGCTAACGTAAGAGAACAGGGGCTAAATGACTTAAAATAAATGCACACTTGTGACTTAGGTCATATTTGGGACATGACAGCTCTACCTACGTTTCTAAAGGCCCTGGATCTAGAGACATTCCAAGTCCAGATGGTGTCCAGTGGCTTGTGCCCACACTGCTTAGTGTGTGCTCCCCACCCCATGGAGCAGATTGCCCATACTTACATTAGATAAAACTCTGCATGATCTTGTTTGTCTTCTGGCCCCATGTTATATCCCCCTGTCCTGAAGATACAGCTAATTCTAGATGTTATTTTTCATCTGTGAAGGCCTGAAACAATATCAGGACTGTACTCTTCACAGCACTAGTATGGTATAGGATGAGACTAGAGATAAACCAAGTATACACTACAGTCTATCATGAAGTAATGGGGAATATTTGAGGATGCAATGCCTCCTGGGGTGGAGGCATAGAGAGCGTTAGGCAGAGTTCAGAGGTTTGGCTTTGGGGAGGGGTCTCCAGGAACAAGTCTTGTTTAAACCGTTTTTTGTCTTGAAGAGAAGTAATTGGTACACTGCAAAACAGAATCAGTAGAAAACTAATAATTCTTCAGTGTGGGCAGTGTAAGGTCCAGCTCAATACAGCACCTCACAAAATGTTTTAGTATAGAAGCACATCCAATTAAACCTTATTTCCAAAGCTACTGAGAAAAAAATAATATGTTCTACATTTATTTGGACCTCCGTCTTGCTTTCCTTCTTGATATTTATTATTTTAAATAAAGAACCAAATATTTAGTAGAATTCAGCCTGTTGTGTTTCATAGGTACCCAAAACATCCCTGCCAGTCTCAATCTGTAGCGCTGCCCAATCCCAATGTACAAGTCTGTAGTGTACACATGTCGAGATTCTTTGCAGGAAGCTGAACTTGAATTCAGAGACAGAACTTCACTTGTTTCCCTGTCTTGGATAAATGGCAAACATTTTGAAAGTTTTACTGAAAGGAATACATGTGTTCATTCTGGTTTTCCCAGCTTCCTTTTGAAAAATAATGTACTTAGAAATACAAATTCACTCTGGGTTCTCAGGAAATAAGGATGCAAGCTAGCAAAAAGAATAGCTCAGATCTCTTTGGAAACACCCATGTAAATTTTCTCTCAGGCAGCTCTCTGCTCTGAATGCACTTTGAGGATGTCTGTCCATCTTCTGTGTCTGTCTTTGCATAGTCTAGGTAACCTAAACACCCAGTTTTAGCACTTAGGTCATTGTTTCTATTACCCTGCCATCTGAATGTGTTCACTAACCACTAAGGGACATCTCTTTTGTCCTTTTCTGTCGGGGTTCTGGTGTGGGTTAACCTTGGCAGGCAGTTGAGCCCCTCACAGCTGCTGACTCACTCCCCTCTCCAGCAGGACAGGGAAAGGAACCAGACGGGTAACAGTGAGAAAACTCACCAGTTGAGACAAAGACTAATAGGTAAAAAATAAAAGTGCACACAGAAGCAAAGCAGAACAACTAAATCATTCACCACTTTATTATTTTTGATACATTTTTGTAGTTTAGTTTGGTTTTGTGGGGGGTTATTTGTTTGCTTTTGTTGCTTTTTTTTTTGGTAAGGTATGATTTGATGAACTTTTAGGTTCCAGGACATGAAAGCAAGTAATCTTAAAACCTGTCTGTAATTAGTTTCATACACATTTATACCATATAATAAAATTTGCTAAAATTAATTTAATAATTTTTGGACTTAGTTGACTTTTTAGGTAAAACCCCTACATAACCATAAATATTCATTGTAAGATACATTGATTTGGATAGACTAGAAAATGCAGCATATAAAAACCCCTGTTTACTACTTCTCCTAAAATTTTTCTACCTTTCCAATTTCAATTTTTGCTCATGATTAAGCTAAGTGTTAAGATTAACATTAACTTCTCCTGAACACTCCCAGTTTCCATGATCATTTGAAAGGATCCTTTCTGTGATTATTGGATTTATTTTCCATTAATATCCAGTTGTTTCTTTCTAATAGATGCTAATGCACAGAGAACATTTGGGAAGCTATTATAATCTAGTAAGGTGTAAAGACTGTTATAGTCCCTCATTAGCCTGCTAATAACTCTACTTTGTCAAGCAGAAACTCGGTTTCTCTGCTAGCAGAAACTAAGTTTAACAGATACACAGTGTTTTCCATAGAATCTCCTTATACCAAATGAGTTTCACTTTCAGTCACACTAAAACCAGGTTTTACTGCTTTTAAAGTTCCTTATCAGCACTTTTTTATTTCCTAAATCACTCAGGATAATACTGTACTATAAGTCAATAATTTATAATTCAAAAGTAACATCTTACAGTTTACTTTAAAAGATACATAAAGTACAAGACATTTGTTTGCCAAAGAGAGTTTTATCTATGTAAGTGCAGGAAACCCCTTTAAACTGCTTACCCTCGGGAAGAACATCCCATTACAGACTACAGAGCAATTCATCAGAACTGAAAACGTGGTTTGCAGATTCTGTCTGACATAGTTTCAGATGATGACTCCTTTCATAATTTTTAAACCATCCCCTGCCTTATTAATCATATATTCAGAAACAGACTCACATATACCCACAAAAGTGAGATGAAACAAAACAGTGCCAGAGCAATTCAAACACTCCCCCAGTTACAACAAATAATACTGCCTAAAACAAAAGCATTAAAACCTGTAGGTCCTAGGCTTGTTCAACCCAATCTGTGGTGTGCTTCATTTGGTGGAACAAATGCCCTTGTGAATGCAACATGGGTGCAATTAAATGAGTGCTGTGTACTTAAATGAGCTCACTCAGGCAATTTGTAAAGGATAGAAATAGCCACTTAACAGTAGGACAATATTTTTCATTTTGTTTCTGACTGCTCATTCCTGATCCTCTAAGGAGTCCTACAGACTACCTTCAAAGATGAACTCACAGACCAATATTTGTAACTCTACTTGCTGCTAAAAAGAATAGACTCAATAAAGACATTGGTTTAATGGCCTACACAGTTTTCCAGCTAGCCTGTTCCTCTAATACTGGTGTTAAAACCCCTTTTCTTCCTCTGCTTCAAATGAGCTAACAGCTACTTACCTTTCTGGGTTTGATCAAGTTATTTATTTGATTAACATAATTTCATTTCACTTGGGACAGTTAGTCTTTTTGTTTCACTTTTCAGATCTGTTGAACACCCAGGCACTCTTGAGTCCAAAAGCTTGCCTCTTTGTTTTCCTCCATGTTTGTTTTCCCAATAGAAGATATTTATTCTTCCCAGAACTACTTTCAAACTAAAGACTAAGTTCTTGATAACAACATGGGAAAGTAACAGCCAAAAATAACTGAAAGGTCCTATTATCACAGGGCTCAGACCTTTTCTTTCTGCCAAAGGAAAGAAAAGAGAAAGGTTTATTCTTGAGAGTCAGGTTATTTTGCTGTGATTTCTTGCTTACTTGACCTAATCAGAATGCCTAGTGGCAAGCACTGTCAGCTGAGGCAGTAAGTTAAACAGCTGAAACCTTCACTGTCTGGCAGTATTCTATCCTCAGTAGGGGCTTCTGGTTTTACAGGCCTGGAGGGAAAGTTCCAGCACTTGAAAAACAGTTCAATAGAATCTCTGGAGGCAACAAGTTAATGACCAAAGATTTTAATGGTCTACAACAATTGATGAGTGTAAATTAAAGCTCTGTGGGACTTATCTGAGAGAAACTGATGAAAAGATACTATATGAAGGTAGCTGTTCCAGAGATAACATCCATTAGGCATTGCACTATGTTTGAACTTGAAGAGGAAAGCAAGGCTGTAAAATCACAAACAGTGTTCCTCAGGATGCAGCCAAGAATAAGAAATATTTATGGACTGCTTCTGTAGCTTTAGATCAGATGATCCTGAAGAGCATTTTTCAAATGGTTGCTGGAGGTGAGTTTGTCCCAGTGGAAATTTCAGACCAGAAATGTTAATCACTTTTGTGTGTTCCAGCTGCAGTATCCTTTCTCATAAGGTACTGAAAGATGGTGATGAATCCACGAGTTTTAATGCTGTGTTGGGTTTGCTTCTCACAGAATCCACTCTTGTAATCTTTCCGTTACCAAAGCTTGGCCATGCAAACCCAATACAAATGCCTACAGATGTGAGCTGAAATCGACTTTATTGCATTACTGTCAGTAGAAAACAAAAAAGAGTGTAAAAGCTGCTAGTATGTCTCTCTTGCTGAAACTATTGTAAAAGGGTTAACCCAGATTGTGGTAGCTTGTCTAACTCAGCAGGCCAAACTTCCTCTACTTACTCCCTTTGCAAATGATGTTTAGTGGCATACTTAAATCTTCTGCTTTGAAGTGTAGAGTGTAAACTAAGGCTGTCCTTTCAACAGCATTCCTAATTCTCATTGGTTTAGCTGTGCCAGCTCTTTATATGGCAGTACTGTTTATCAGAGAAACCTATTATTACAGTACTTGAGATACTGTCGAAGGCAGAGGCTTTTTCTTCCCTTTCTCTGAATGAGAAAAAGCTTTACTGGACTGAATGTGTAACTGTTGCTGCACTTACAGGAGCCATTTTTTGTTAAAGACTCCATAATAAAGGTACACAAAGCAGAGACGGGAGAAAAGTGAAGGCAGAAAATTATTTCTGTCTTCCTGGTGTTGAATGATACTTGCTGCTTTCCTCCTGCAGATTTACAATCTTACATCCTGTTCTTTGCCATGCTGGCAAGTTCAAACCTGGAATGAGACTGTTAAAGACATTGTTTCCAGCTGCCTCTCTGGTCATGATCTCACAGCAATGCTGGAAAATGCACAGTTAGGGATATCTAAACAAGGTAATTGTTGAAAAAGGAGAAATATCAAGGAGGAAATAGAAAAGAAAGAAATTAGTGTCACTGCACTTAGCTGTCTTTTGGCTATTTTTTTTTCTTCAAGTTCATATCTAGGAATTAGAATACTGACCTAATGCTGTCATAATGCATTTGAACAGATAGCATTTATAATTGCCATGATAGTAAGGCCTCTTTAGGGCCAGTTATCCTTGGTTACAATTATAAAATAATGCCTCTAGCAAAGAATTCTAAGGGAATTTTCCCATTCTGTTTGGTTTTCCCTATGGTTATTTTGATAGTTTCATTTTAAACAGCACTTAAAACACTACTAAAGAGGTTTGGTAATCTCTGTGCCCATTTATTTCATTTTAAAATGTGATTGAAATGTGGTTGTTGGAAAAAATGAGGAAACTTTGTTTTTGGACTAGTCCGGCATCTGTCTGTAATTGCCACTGTCTTTCATAAGTAATTTCTATGGAAGTTTAAACTGACCAGCTTTGCATATTTATAAATAAAATTTGTTGAGCATGAGTGATCCCAACTACCTTTCATCTGTTCCTTTTTTTTCCCCAGGTGAAGCAATTTGCAAATTCAAATTCCTCCCCTGGTAACATGGTAGCATCCAAAGTGCAGAAAAGAATAAGGGCAGATAAGAATAAGGGCAGTGTTCTGGAAACAGTTCCTCAGCATAGCCTCTGGAAAGGGAAATCCCACCACAGTGACCTGCTGGAGTTCTCTGAAGGTGCCTCTAAACACAGGGAGAAAGGACAACCAGTCGGCTTTTTTTTTTTAATCTTCCTGAAAATTATGAAGAATGAATAAAGTGAATGCAGACCTGTTTGTAAAATCTTTTAATAATTAATCCATTGTGAATCAGGGACACTTTTTGAAACAATAAGAGATCAGTCTCATCTAAATAAAAGAAAGGTCATGTTAAATAAAAACATACAGTAGAATCAGGCTTGCTTATTTTTGTTATTTCCTAAATGTTAAATAGTCCTGGGGTTTTTTTTCTCTCTCCTCCCTGTATAAAGGAGTTGCAAGTCTAGGCAAGTTTACTTGGCAGCAAGAGTTCAGTCATGCTTGTAATGATAGTTCTAATCACAATTCATGAGGTATCATGCATTCAGGTATGATTCATACAACAAGGAAATATTCTGAAAAGAAGCAAAAATAAATTAAATGGAGCCTGGGATTCTAAAGGTTGAAGAAATGAATAGACTTGGGGTCATTTCCCTTCCATTCACAACAGAGTTATTAGAAGACACACACATTTAGCTTTGGGAGAGGGCCCATCTAGGGGGGCAGAGGAATTGAAACAGTTGAAGCAGGGACCTTTGATGCCATGTAACAGATTTTTCTGTATTCTGTCTGTTTATGCCAACCCTACTTCCTCCTCCTGGCCCTGGATACTTTATTAGGTATTAGTAAGTAAGGAACTAACAGTTGTAGAGACTGCACTGATTGTGTACTGTACTTCTTTCACCTGTCTTGTGTTTTGTAAGATTATCAACCATTTGAAGTGAGGAGATTGGACTGTGTTTATTGTTCAGTAGGGCATCCTCTCACTCCTGTCTGGCCTATGGGTAAAAAGTATGGTGGGTTATTAAAAATTAATATTTGGCTTCTCCAGACATTCCTAAAATTTACACACTTTGTAAGACAGCTGTAGTTTGGTCACTGAACATCAAATATGTAATGCAGATTCATGAGTTTACTACGTGCACAAGTATACATATCATATCTTGAGAAAGATATGATCAGCTTCCCTCTCTGTCTGAGATGTTTAACTTCACGTGTTGGGATGGAGCTACGTGAACAGAAACATGTTCTGTTTCCGTTTACTAATACTATAGCAACATCGAGATGGATAGCTTGAAAGTCACATACAGGGATGGAAAAACATTTTAGTGCCTGCAGAATGTTCCTTCTATCCCTCATTCTGTACTGATGATGGGAGAAATTATGTTTTAGCTCTAGTCTTGCAGAATATCCCTTGTGCTATCTGCTTGATCCATTGCTTTTCCTGCTGGAGCTCCTTCAGGCCTTTTAAATACTGTTCTTACAAGCAGAGAGAACAAACTTTAGGAGCTGCTTAAGGAGCAAAGTATTTCAAACCTGCTATTTCATTTTTTAGTTAGTCTTGTTGGTACAATGCTGTTAGAAAAAATTGTGCCTTCTCAGTTTTGATATGTTTAATAATTTTATTTAGTATCTTAAATAATATACCTCACTGACGCCCAATAGATTTGCTAAGTCACTAAATGAAATTAATATTCTTCAAGTGTTTTTTCCTGCTTCCAAAAAGAGGATGATCCTGGTAATTTAATTTTTACATGGTATGTGGCATTTCCCTTTTTCTTTTTCTCTTTAATAAAATCTCTTTATGAGCACTTAAAAAAAAATTTAAGAGACTCATGTACACTAATGCACATATTTTTCTAAATAACAGCAAAGCTAGATACTTCAATACAAAGCTGTGTTTTGGTTGGCAAATGAAATCCTTTTGTAATGATAGTACTTAGATTTCCAGAAAAACATCGAAGTACTTCAAAAACAGCACATCTGTACTTACTTGATATAAAATGATACCCTCTAAACAACATGAAATCTTTCAGGGAGATAGTTCCCTAATAGCTATCAAATCAGTGGACTGGAAGATATTTTTCTCAACTCTATTAAATATACAAAATTGTATATGTGTAAACAATAACCTNACATTTCACCAAAAAAAAAAAAAAAAAAAGAGAGGTCAGGGATATACACAGTTATTGAGCTGTTAATTAGAGAACACTTCAAAATGTTCCAGTTTCCCTCTTTATTTTTCTAATTTGCTTCACCGAAAAGAGCAAAACCAGACAAATTCATTCCTGGTACAAATACACTAAATTCCATACTAAAATCAGAAATAATGAGTTTGACTGTGTATTAATACACTAAGCTCCAAAAATCTCTTCTGAAGGAAAAAAAACCCACCAGCTTCATGCTATATTAGAAGTACAAAGCGTTCTTTCTAAATCTTCAAACAAAAACATATCTTGGGCATGTATAAACATTTTTAGTTGTTTTTCTTCCATCTTTGTGTGTAACTTCTATCACTGAAACCTTTTAAGAGGGAAAACCTTTCTGACAGCATCAAAATACTTTTCAAAATGTTGCATTTAACTAACACCTTCGGGGTACTCTATAAAGAACAGTTTAATACCTACTTTGCCCTATGTATATAGGGACAAGGATCAATCATCTGGGTAAGCTTCGTTAGACCACAGCCTTGTCTCTGAAGAAGAATTGAAAATCTGTGTTTGAAGTCAGAGCAGTTATATATGTAGATGCCTTGGTACTACAAATAAATCTTATGTGTAAAATGTCTGTGTTTCAAAAAAATCTAATAGAGATGGCATATTTCATTGGAGTATTTTTCCTGGAACAAGATA
>VZRQ01011192.1:160604-242769 GCA_013397975.1 Machaerirhynchus nigripectus
CCCCCCCCAAATATATGGTTTTATGAGTAAAAATATTTATTTGCTACAGAATTGAAATTCTCTTAGAAGAATCATCAGAAGTGTCTTCTGAGGCTTATGGGCAAAAGATATTTTGCCAAGAGACTGACAACCTATTGTGTGTCAGTCTACTTAGCTTTCATTGAACTATGAAGATGAGAAGGCTGTCTCAAAACTAGACAGGTGTCTGTCAGAAACTTAGTCTCCATTGAAATATGCCAACAGGCACCTCGAAAATAAGATTCTAGCAGGCTTGGGGGAGGAGAAGTACGAAAACATAATTATCCTCTATTATCTTTGATTTTCTTTTAGTCAAGGGGGTTAAATTTATCCTACCTAGATGAAGGCAATAAATGAGGACTTGACTGCCAAAACTTCATTGGAATCACTGAAGAGATACAGCCATCTTAAAGAGACTGATTTATATGTGAAGTCTGCTGAGTTTTAGTGGTTTTTTTGGACATATCTTCCACTTTTAGATGAACTACAGAGGCTCTCAAGGTTCATCTGGATTCAAAAGCAGGATGAGACTATTTTCTCCTTGCATATTAAGACATGCTTTCAGTGGTGCCTTACTTCCCCTTCAAGTTCCCCTTCAGAAGCCCACTAGAATAATGGAGGGAGATTCCTGGCTTTGTGGGAGAAGAAAGATGATGTGACCCTGCTGATAGCACTCTGTTCAGGCGAATTTCTCTACGTCCCAGAGTCAGAACTTGGGTACATCCTGTGCTGCTCTCAGCTGAAATGTGGAGTAGTAGCTGTGGTGTGGCTCTTTGATTATCTGCCAGTGACTACGCAGAAAACAGGAGTAGATCATGCCAAGTCAACACATTTTAAGATTCCCTGGGGAGAGTTGTAGTTCTGAAGTATTACACAGTTGATTCAATACATATAAACTTAAAAAATAGTACCTGGAAAAAAGTCTGCCCCTCTGGACCGAAGATACGAGGGGCATTGATTCCTTTGCCTAACTGGAGCTGACTGGTGACACTGGAGATAGACAACTTGCAGTATCTATCCTGGTTGCTGCTAGTCCAGACCTGGGGCCTGGGCCACACCTTGGTCCTGTGTCTTATCTTGTGATTCCTATGTCTTGTATACCCTAAAGTATGTCAGATGTGATGACATGCCGTTGCTCATATTTGAGTAATACAATTGTGCTGAAGTGGTTGGTCTGCTGAATATACTGACTATAATTGCCTTTGACTTTAACTGAATCTTAAACACCTACCTCACCTGTAGATAACTATATTTCTAGCTGAACGCTGAATCCAATTTGTTGTACTGAATAAAAGATAAATAATTCTGTGTAGTTAATTGAGAGCACCATGAGGGTCTTGGTTAAATAATCTGCTGACAGACAGCTTGGGCAAAGTGAATTTTCTGTATACCTGACCTGCTTGAATAGAAGCAAAGACATTCCCTTTTCCTATTAGATGTGAACTCTTGGAAAGGAAAGGTGGGATTGATAATACAGCAAGATTTAAAAAAGATCCAGAACATTACATATGCATTTACAGTCTAAAAAACTTTATATTATCAAAAGTCAACATAAATGAAATTTTTTTTTTAAATTCTGATTTTTAACAATTAAAATTGCAACAGTGTATTGGTTTGAAAACAAACCAGTGGGAGATTGCAAGTCAGGATTAAAAATTAAAAAAAAGTGTAACAATACAAGGAAAAGCACTGACAAAGTCAGATACAACCTGACACCCTGTTAGGGGGGTGGTAGCAGCCCAAATGAAGTAGTTCAGTTGAAGCAGTGAGCCTATGGAAGGTCTGGTCTCCAGCTGAAGGTCCAGTAGCAGCTCTTGTCCTCTGGGAACTCAGTAGACAGGGCTCCCTTAGGTACTTCCAAGGCCAGGTTATATCCAGGTGGGAATGCTTGGCTCCTCCCTCCTGGGCGGGGCATCTCACAATAGGATGAGATAAGTCCATGAGTCATGCAGTGGTTTCTTGATGGCCCATTGTCTGTTATCAGGGGTGGGTCATAGCAGGAGATAACAGCTAATGGCCCACAGCTGGGGGTAATAGAATACTTAAATACATCTATATGGTAACCTAGGACAAACAGGTATTCATAACAGTATAGCTGGACTGTAATGTTGAGCCCTATATTTGAGACATCTTCATTCAGCTGGCTTTATTTAAGAGACTTCATGGACAACATTATTTTCATTTTAATGACCAAAAATATCTGTATTTTAGCATTTAGTATTTATAAAGACATTAGTACTGCAGCCTTTCTTTCCTTTCTCAGCATACTTGAAGAAGTTTTAAGGGACTCCTCAGTTTCATACTAGAGGGGAAAAAACCCATGACAATAAAGTCCAAATCTTCACTATTTCTAGTCTAATTTATTTTTTTATGAATTCAAATGATGTGTGAAATAGAATACAGACTGTCTTGAAAAGGTGAAGTTATGAACTATGACTATGCAAGCAGAAAATGCAACCAGCTTCCAAAGAATTTGCAGGGAAATATCTGAAATATCAGTCTCCTATCCTTGCAAATTCAGGATTGGACTTTGAATAGGTTGAGATTTGTAGATTCCTAGAAGCTGTGGGAAGAAGTAAAGCTTAATGGTCTGATAAAAGTTCACATTGTAAATATTCAAAACTTTTCTGTTGTTAGTTATCCTTACTCCTTTGAAATACTTTTTATGGAAGAAGCCCTCTATAAATGAGCAGGAATCCATGGAGATAATGGGATCTGCCTTCATGGAAGAGTTCACAAACCAGGGTCAGTGATGCTTATGAAAGTTTACTGGAAGTGTGCTATTAACTAAATCAATATTCACTCTTCATTAATACGATGTGCACCTCTACAGCAATTTTTTGTCTCTGGTAGCATTGATTTGTGACCACTCGACCCCTCATTTTTTTCTGTGTTTCTCTAGGATAGGAATATTTATGCCTCTCACTTAGTCCATTGCTTTGTAGTGAGAAAAACACAAATACAGGGAAAGAGACATGGTTTGGTTGCTACAAGACATGCTATCACCTTATTCCACTCAGTCAGGAGTCCCCTGTAATACTGCTGGTTACAAAGAAGAATCCCAGGGTCTCTGAAAATCATTGCTGGGAACACTTCAGCAATTTTATAAATCAAATATGTTTCATTAAAAGATGAAACAGTAGCTTACCTTCCAAGCAATTATATTATTGGTAAAGCTTTCACCCCAGGTTGTTATAAATGTCCTTTACTGAGGATAAGGGACAAGTTATATGCATTCTGTTCGGTTACAGGTACTAGCTCTCCTCCAGTTACCATTTGCTTTCCTCAATGTATTGAGGTAATTCAAACCAGGCTCTGTGTGTGTGCATTTTTGTGCAACAGAGGGAGAAAGGATGAATGGACAGTAAGAGTGGTGTCAAAGAATTGCCAAGGTTTTTACGGGAAGAAAAGAAAAATTCTGTGTTGCAGAGGGGTATAATCCTTGTGTAGTCTCCATACCTTAAGTCAACAAGCCTAAAACTTTCAAAGCTAGATGTAAAAAGGAAAAAAAAAAAAAAAAAAAAACCCCCTTTTTTTTTTTTTTTTTTTTTTTTTTTTTTAAGCTATACTCCTTTCTGCAAGTATGTGTTTCTAACAAATTCTAGCTATGTGGGAGTGGTCAAGAGTGAATGGATTATGAGCTCTCTATTAGAAAGCAACACAGCACAGCCTGTGTCTTCCAGCAAAACCAGGTTCAGCTGTGCTGGGTGTAACTGCCAACAGCTGTCAAAGAGTGAGGCGTAAGAAAGGGAAATGGGCATGCTGGGCCTCTCTTGCAGCTTCCCTGAGCTCTGTGTGATATACAATTTTTGACAAGCCTGTTTAAATAGGGCTGATTTTGGACACGTTCTCTGAGAGACAGCAGATTTACAGGTGCCCCTCAGAGAGAGAACAACATAGGCCCACTTGGAAAAAGTGAAGAAAGCTGGCAAAGCCTGTTACTTGAGGGATGCTTTCTGGATGGACTTAAGGAGTCTGAAGTGCAGTTTGCTCTGAGGTTTGCTTTGGCTAACACAAATATTCAGTGCAGATATAAGCAAAGTCATAAGAAAAACAGGACAGACAGTGATATGAATATTAATATTTTGCTCATTAGCTTTACCATTGAATTTTTGTAGGATTTGGTTTTGGTTTTTTTTGTTTTGGGGGTTTCTTGGCTGTTTAATTCTGAACTGACCTAGGATAAATATTGCCACATTCTCTCTTTCTTCTTGGAACAATGTGGTTTATATGACCTGTGAGACAAACTTAGACTCCCTTTAATGAAAGTGGGTAGGAAGAGTGACATTTATGTGCAACAATAGAAAGTGATGACTTTTATCTTCAAGACTGCACATGCTGCTGAATATTGAGGGCTTTATGAATCTGCTTGCTTTATGCATCTCTGTGCTGTAAATATTAGAATTGTATTGGAATCATATAATCCTATTTCTTCTAATCTTGAGGACTTCTGCTCTGCTTTTGCTTTCTCCGAAATAAATTTGACTACTTCTGTGTGGTTTTTTATCATAGCTGATAAAAGTATTTTTATACTGAAGAATAAATCAATCTGGGATTTGTGTGTATGGAAGAAATATTCTAGGTTTGCATTAAAAACACTCCTCATAACAGTTTGGTTATCACTGCTGACGTGCTGAGGAATCTTTTGGAAGTTCCAATCTTCTAAAGTTTTTTGCCTAAGTAACATAAGATGTGTTTATAAAAAAAGGTTGTTCAATTTTTAAAATTTTAGGTTAACCTGGAAGTATAACAAAAAAAGGTACGTTTATTATCCAGGTAAGTTAAGGTGAACTTTCCCTTTGCCTGAAGCTGAGAGACAGCACTTGGATAAACAAATCACCATTCTCTGTCAACGTGTGAATATGTGCCCAAGGGTAGATTGTCATCCTTACATTAGAGTCTAATCACTCTGAAGACTTGGTCTAAACACCTTTAAAACCTTTCTCTGAGGTAAATATCTTCAACGTCTTCAACATTGTTGAAGACAGATCAGTTGTAAGGCTCCCATTAGCCTTATTTAGTGTTACAGTTAAATTCCCCACAAGTTACTTGGAAAACTTACTCTGCAAAACCGAATTATTTTGGGTTGTCTAATGATGAGAAGAACTACTCAGCAAAGAATTCTGCAGACATAACAACTGGAGCATTAATTTACTTGTCTTCTTGAACCAATAAATTGTTTCCTATTTGCACATACTATGATTTGCTACACACTTATTCTTTCACTGATTCTTTTTCTCTGAATTATAAAGCATTTATCTTCCAACATTCAAATCCCCAATTATAATGTCAAATTGATTTAAAGAACTTTTATACATCTATTTATTTGTTTTTAAAGCTCCCTGTTGAAAAAAAACAAAAAGCCAAACATTTTACTATGGTCCTAAAAAGAGGTCAGTGGCAAAAAACCCCTAAGATTTGTTGTTACAAGATACTGAGTTTCCACACAGGCCTCCTGCAAACCTTCCTTAGCTGCATTTTTTGCTTATACTTTGCTAATCTGTTGCCAAAAAGAAAAAAAAAAATTTTGGAAGACTGGAAGATGCGTATCACCTTACTACTTCATGCTCATAACTCAAAAGATTTTCCAAGGGTACCTGGACACCTCTCTATTTGTTCATAACTCAGCAGAAACAGAAATCCTGTGCTGGAAGACTGTTCTAATATAAAAGAATTGCTCTACTTTAAGTTCCAAAACCACCAAGAAATTCAACTTTTTTTTAAAATGTATAATCTTTCACTTTAAATTTTATGATAACTTTCATCAGTTGAAGAGTTTGTATTAATCTGCTTATCTGTTTATTCACAGATTTAATTTGAAATTATTTTCTTCTTTGTCAACTCCTTAAATAACACAAGTTGTAGGAGTTAATTTGCTATATATTTCTGTGAATATGCACCAAAGTATTTTATTATCTATTTTGTCAGAGTTAAACCAATGCATGAATATTGTTAGCAGCTGCTTAAAAGCTGTTTTTTTTTAAACAAGTATAATTCCATTAATCTCTCACTGTTTGCCTTATTTTGATTTTTCAAGAAAAACTAACTCAAAATTGTTTCTGAGGCTTGTAGCAAAATATTTTACTGCTCTTCTGTTGATAACATTTTTCTAGGGCATGTATTCCTGTTCAGAGAAGCAAATAACAATTTGACAATGACACCTGAAACTTTCAGTCTTAGCTCAGATCTATTTATTTAAAAACGGAACCGCTTCTATTACGGCTGTGCTTGGTGGCCTAGTTTCACCACAAAAGGTAAAAAAAAGGCTTTAGCAGACTTTAAATTAAAATGTATTCCTTAGCAAAAACGAAAGAATCTGGATACCAACAGCACAATATTCTTTAGACATAAAAGGATTTTACTTAAGCAGAACTGGAATAATTACATTTTCTATTAATTTTTCTTAATCAGGTCAGCACGCTGTTTCAGCCACTAATGAATGGCACTCCAATTTAAAAATGTGTAGTGGAATGAAATCACCTAAGTTATGATTATGACAAAAATAGTGTCACTGATAAACTCAGTTATTTCTTAGACATAAAGTTTTTTCCAAGTGCTAATAGAGTTCCATATAGCTTATCTTCTTATCATATCCTGTCAGAAGGGGAATTTCAGAGACAAACAGTAACAAAAATGTTTCACTGATGAAAACAGAAGGGAGCATGTTGAGAGAAAACAAGTATATAATCTTCAAGAGTTTGTTTTAACTTCATGAAAATGTAGTTGATTATGAACTTCACAGTAACAGGGTTTAATTTCCATCTTCTTTAAACAGATTTGTACACATTTTAAACATACATTTTTTTACATTGAATTTGTTCTGTATTACTAAGCTTGTGGTTCTTTTAGACAGCAAAGAAATAATAATCAAAAATATTGAGTCACTGACACCTTAGAATAGTTAAAAGACAGAAATGAATGTAGCAGTGAACATGTAACTGGATATTTTGACTGTCTAAAGAAAGTTTTATGTCATTCGTGTGCAGAGTTGTAGCTTTGAGATTAAAAAATTAGAATTTTTATTTCCTTTTAAGGTTTGTATGAGCTTTGGAAAAATCAGGACAAGTTCCTTGGAGTAATTTGAAGCAAACTTCAGAAATTACTGCATCCCTTCTTACTATAACACCGTATGTTGTGTGTTTGATGCACAAGCAGAATAAAGAAAAGCAGAAACTCTCTAAGTTAGTTTAGCCACTCTCAGCCACTCGTAAGCTGCAAATTCCATCAGGAAAGACTGGCTGATGGGCAAGAAAATACTATTTTAAACAATCTTTTCTGCATTTCTTGAGTCTCTTAAACTGCTGAAGGGTAGCGCATTTCTCATCATTACATCTAATGTCATATGGTCAAAGCTGTTATATAAGCCATGGAGACTTCTTGTAGCTCTGCACTTGATACACTAACTATAGCACTTGAAATTTCCTCCTGATAAGAAGGCATCACCAGTGCTTTGGAACACTTCCCAAACTTCAATTTTTAAGCCAGGTGGACTTACACCTTTTCAAATATGCAAACCAAAGCCATGCTGTGGCTTGAGCACTGGTCTATTCTATGAACTTACTGCTGGCCTGTCCCTGACACAGAGCTGAGCTGACCAGTACTGACCAGTACTGACCAGTACTGACCAGTACTAACTGGAGCTGTCTCCAGGAGCACAGCTAGGGGGTCCTAAGGGCCAGTAGTCTTTATGTGTACAGAGATCTTTTTTGAGTAAGTCAGAGAATTTAGCTGTGCAAATACCCACTGATCACATATGCCATTTTTCCTCACTGTCTGCAAATTACGTCTAACTAATTTTATTTACTAGTACAGAGACAGCTAGAAGATCAGACAGAAATCAGGTGAGCTACAGTTTAGAAACATTACCATTTTTATACAATGTTTTCTCTGAAAGAAAAATATTTCAGGGACCCAGCTTGTGAAACTCTATTATAAACTTGCACGTGGTATTATCAAAAAACACAAGAAACTGTGAGGAAAAGGGCTTGAAGAGGTTACCTACTTCAGGCAAGATCAGCTCTATCATACCTTACAGTTGTCTGTTCAGCTGACTGAAATCTTTTTAATGAGTCTACAAGCTCTCTGGGCACCACATTCTGGGATTATACCATCCTAACTCTTACAAATTCTTTCCCAGCACCTGAAGTGCATCTCTATTGCTGCAGGTTTATGTCCGCCTATCTATCTATCTATCTACCTAATCTATCTAATCTATCTATTATAAATACATCTTCCTTCAGCCTTTCCTTCTCAAAATAAAACAGCACTCCTTCATGTTGCAGTGGCCCAGCCCACCTTTGGGCTGAGAATTAATGAAGACATCCAGTGGGTGGATTTCCCCCCCTACGAGAGCGACTCGGATGGTGGGCATGAAGGCGGTGCCATGGGTGGCACAGAGGCATAAGGCCACCACCCCCTGGTGTCACTCCAAATCACCACTCCTCCCCCAAGCTAGAAAGTTCTGTTTCCCTCAGTTACCCATTGGTTCCTATGTTCATGTTTATTAATATTTCATGTTACATATTCAATTAAGTGCCAGAAAGTTCATTTCTATCTTAATCCCCATTTGTCTGTTTAAGTAAGTCCCTTCTCTGGATCCCTCTCGTTGGTTACCCTTCATTATGTAATCCCTTCCTATTGGTTCTTCCCTTGTACCTCCCTTGCTCCTCCCTCAGTTTAAAAGCCCTCTGTGTCCAACCTTTGGGGCTTTTTGCTGCTTGTATCTCTCGCCTCCGTGTTCTCCCGGCCCCCGGCCGGGGAATAAAGACTTGGTTACAGCTGCAAAGAGTCCTTTCCTCCTCCTTGCCTCCACCTGCAACAGTATCATCATGCTGCTGCCAGCCCTTCCCTGTAGCCAGGAGCAGGCTGCTGTCAATAGGGAGCCTGTCACTCGGCTGCCAGGCTGAGAACCATCCCTTTTCTGGGACCCTCATGCAAGCCGCCTGCTTGGCCAGCCGGGCAGTCAAGTGGCTACCACGGCACCTTCATCCTTTTCTAATAGGCAGAATTTTTCAAGATAGTTCTTGTTACTATATGCTGGTGTCTGTTCATCTGTTTTTCATCTTTCCTTAAATACTGTGCAAACTTGTGCAGTTTTCTTGCTCACGAATAACATGCACTGAAGCCTCCAGCCTGATGACTACCAAGCCTCATAGATGATGTTGCAACCATACAATATCATCTGGTGTTGTTCAGATTGTCATTTACTGTAACCCTAAGTAATTCACATCAAAATCTAGACAGTTGTTCCCTGTCTTACATTTGTTTGTTTATCTGATTCTGATTTCAGCACACCAAGTATTAACCACTGAATTTTCTAAATTCTTAGCTTTCTTTATTATCAAGTGCGAATGTATTGTTACTATTTCCCTGCAGTGCCGTGTAAAGAAGGTGGTAGCGTCCAGATGCCACCACAGCATACTCAGAAGGAAAATATCTCTTTATCTGCAATTTAATAAAAAATTTTGACTTGAACATAAGACTGTCTTTTGCCAAGTGTGTTACTTCCTAATGTGTTGTACTCAGACACGAAAGAACCACGCAGACACCGTTCTGTCAGGATAGGAGCCAGGGCCAAAAGAGAGAACAAGCCCCTTCTTTGCCAAAGAAGGGCAAAGAAGGGGCAAAGAAGAGAGAAGAAGGCCCAGCTCTTTATTTAGTCAGTTATATATCTTTATAGAGACAACCATGGATTGGAGGATGGGGTTACCACCTCTCAATGACACTGGTTAGACCAAAAGTCCATCATAATGCTCCACCTTACAAAAAAAATTATAGTAATAAGGACCGGTAGGTAAACATGGCCTTATGTTTACAGAAATTCATGAGGAACTCTATTACAGGAACGAAAACATAGACTGCAAAACTCAGGGCGACACTAATGGTACTATTTCTGAAAACTATGTGAATAGTTTATTGATAGAGTATACTGAGCAAAATTTAAAAGCTATTATTATTGCCCTGTTTCTGGAGAAATTACAAGTAAATATTCATACTATGTGTAAATGTCATATCTTAAGTATTGTGCCTTTCATTTCTGTTTCAGTCACAAGTTTTCAGAGTGATTTGTGAACATAAAATATATGTGCAAGTTAATTACTCTTACTGCAATGAATAAAATAAATATTTTTAACATCTTTACTCTTTTGCTATCATTAACTTAGGAATGTTGCTAAGTGTGTTGAATACTGCTGTCTTCATCTAAGGAATGTTTGGTGCTCCTAGTTCTTACTGGCAAGGGTGAAGTGTTTTGGATTTTGTGGTGTTTCTTTCTCCCTGAAGGTAGCATAAGCTATATAAGGATTAATGGCTCTGTTAATTGTATATCTCTGTTTCTAGTTCACCTGCATCTCAGTGCACCAGTATGCAGTGCAATACTGTATTTATGGAATTAAAAAATAATTACATACTTTGGCCTAAATATAATGTATGTTTAGGTATGATGACTGGGAACTGTCACGGTCTGTTGTTTCAAACATTTATAATCACTATGGTATGCAATTACTTTGCATCTATTTACACAGTTTCAGGATTTTTACTGCTGTGGATAAGAAATGAACTCCACTTGACATTTGAGGACATGTTCCATAGTCTAAAGGTCCTCTTAATGTTAAGAAGGTCGTGACAAGCCATTTATATGTTGGGCTAATGATCTGTGTCATTTTTGTAATCGGTACTTAAAAAGTGTAATCATAATTGTGCATAGTGGTTCACAAAAAAAAACTCTGAAAAATGACTGTGGTCCAGAAATGATATGCATGTAATCTACCCATCTACCTTGGTTTATGCTCTCATCTCTTGACCTGAAAAAGGAAATGGTAGAAAGGCACACTTTATTAAATTAAAATCCTAGCGATTTCACTTCATATACGTTTGAGAATTTTGTTTAAATTAGTATCAATAGTTATGTGAGGTCAATACCCAGAGAATCCTCTTAAGATCTGATCTTGTTTATGTTAAGTATGTAGCAATGAATTTAAATAAATAGGCCATACCTTTCCAGAATCTTGGTAAAATGCTTAATTCTTGTCATTTCAAGGGCCATTGATAATTACATTTACATAATTAATGTAGTTTACTTTTGACAGTGCTTATACTGAACACTGAGTGTCAAAGAATAAATGACTGTACACTAAATGACAAAAGAAAATGAATAGATTTCTGAATCATTCCTCTAAGGGCGAAAATTCATGTAGAGGGCTGCTCAATATCCTTCCTTTACATTCTAGTCAAAATATGAATTTACATATGCAGTTCCTAGCTGAAGTATATATGCTTCATAAGGAAGTGTTTGATATTTGCATCTTGAAAATCTATTATTTCCATGTGATTAGATTCTGCTTACAGGGTGGCTTTCAGGATAAAAAAGACACAATGAACAGACAGTTCACTTTCGGGAACATTTCGAAATTTTAATCTATTGCCAGTTAACACAAAGTCTTAATTACTGATTTGTGTATTGAGAGAGAGAAGATAAAAAGCAACACAAAAAGACCACAAAGAGAGCAAATGTTTATGGAAACACCTTTCCTTCCCTGCCTCATGCTCGGCCTAAGCCACGAGCTCCTTTCACAGTGGCACCTTTCTGCAGAGGTGCCACAGGCTCCTTGCCTGCAGAGTTTTGGGACCTGATGGGGGGTCTTTATTGGTACCAGCTCTGGATAGAACCAATGGAGCCCAGCACAGAAAGGTCATGGACACCCCCAGACAGAGCAACCAAACCCTATTGTTTGTGCCTGGTTCAGTGTCTACTTTCTTTTGATCTGTATAAAATATTCAAAAAGTTTTACATGGTGCTCTATGAGATTGTTAGCACGGTATATTGCGCCTCTATTGATGGCTATGGACATTGCTTCACATTATATAAAGGTTTTTTAGGGAATTAAGCACCCTAGAGATCATTTTCTATTTAGGAGGAGAGGTGTGTATTAATGTGTTGGTGTGCTTTCCCCCATGATAACTCATGGTAAGCTTGGAGGATGGTTTAGAGAACCTCAAACATTCCTATAATGTGTCATGGTCCAGGCTTGACTCTAAACAGATTTAGAAAGTGCAGTTAGGCAGAAATTTTGGCTTAGTGTGAAGTAGGATTTACTCAAGCTAATCTTTGGCATAGACCTATCACAGTGCTATACAGCTTTTCCTCGGTGGAAAAAGAATGGTTTGGGTTAGAAAAGACTCTAAAGATCATCTAGAAGGAGGGGAACTCTATATGTAAATATTTTCCTAGGCAAAACCAATTATAGGTTTATGGGAAGTCCCCTCCCTTCATTTTCTCTGCATCAGGCAGTCTGGCAATGCTGCGTGGGAGGACAAATAGTTAGCACGGTCTGGGGCCTTCTTCTTTCAGGGAATGTCTGTTTCTTACCCTTACCCATCAGCAGTGCATTCACATCTTCTGGGACTTGACCCTAAATTTTTTACCACCTGTCCAGAAGAAATGGGAATACATTATTTCTTAAATCAGCATGGAAGGTAGTGGAATGGGAAGATGTTGTGATGGTATCAAAACCATGTGCAAAGAAGCAGGAAATCTTTAGGTTACAAGTGTTATCTGTTCACATTGGTTAAAGTCCAGTGAAGTAAATGCTTGCCTCTCTCATGCTACTGACATACTGCATTTATTTCATTTTATAAGCAGGTGCTTTGCCTGAAGAAAACTGAAAACATAAGCACAGCACCTGCTGAAGAAATTAAATAAACACGCTAAAATAATCTGAACTTGTGAGTCAAGCTCTTTTACTTACTTTTGATTTCCATCAGCAACTTGCAGCCTTTAAAATTGAATTTCAGTTTGCAAAGCTAGTTCTTTTAATGGATTGCTCATCCTGGCAAGCACTGCACTCAAAATATTGTATCCAATATTAAATCGTAATGACCTTAAACTGCATGTGAGGTATCTTTTTATCATACATAAAAACCCTCTCAGAAGTTTTTATTGCCTGTGGCTGAATACTCTTCTGTTCAATGTTTTCTGACAGGATACAGAAAAACACAGTGGTTAAATTTTCTGGATGGTGGGGCTAAATTCTGCATTAAATGGGCGAAGTTATTTATTTACTGTTGCAAACCCACTCTAGTTCATTGCAAGCCTTTCAGAAAGGAGAGTTAACAGCACAGAAACAGCTGAACATCTAAATGAGAACTTGAAATGTCTATGAAATATTCTCCATGGGTATTTTGCTATGCAATTTCCTTGCTACTGTGAAGGTGATGACAGGTTTTGTTAACAGGGACAGGCAACTGTGGGAACATGTGCGAAGGCTTTCTTCACCTACATATAGGTTTCTCCAAGGATGTTCAGAAACAGTGCGTGTTAAACTCAGCTGAAGCAGACAAATAGTTCCTAGGATTAGTGCAGTCTGGTGCTTTGAAGTGCAGCTTGTACTTGCTTTGATCATATATATTTGTCAGAGCTGCCAGGTACCACTTTATAGCGAAGTATTGCAATGCCCAGCAGAACTTCAAAATCAAACCATCAATGGGTCCTTTTTTTCATTTAAGTCACCTGAAATTGAATAATCTTGATCCAAGATAGTTAGCCAAGTTTTCTTTATAATTGAAGTAAATAGGTGCCTTTATAAATTAATTTGTCTCATCAGGTTTTAATTACATCTTTGAAAGAGGTGAAGTGTTCTTAGTTGGTATCTATTTCTTCTTATTTACTGTAAATAGACTTAGTATGCAGTAAGAGACCTGAAAAACTTTCTGTGGACCCCTACATCAAACAAAATTGTTAATCTCAATTGATGATAAGAGAATTGAAATAATTTCAGTTTGACAAGTACTCTCCTGTAAACAGGATCTTTATAGGACAGGACAGATATGGAATCAATGATCTCAAAGTGAGCTGAGAATGTAAGGATTTTGGCACTTTTTTCTTAAAGTTGGCAAGAAATGTGGACTTGAGAGGAACTTTCTCAGTGAAACCCATCAGGCACCAGGGCTATATCTTCTGCCTAAGTCTGGAAGAAGTGCATAAGTCCGACCTGTAACACGTTATGGGATGACCACCTGGCATAAGAGGTGTAAGAGTGTTACCCACAAACCCTCTCCTCTTTTGTGCAGCCCTCATTTTGAAGTGTGTGAGCTGAAAGCAGTTTTGCAAGTTAAGGAGAGAAAGGTTTCACATACTTAGCTGCGTTTTGGAGAATGAAGAGCCCAGCTTTATCAAGACTCATGCAGGTGTTATTGGTTATAACTATTGAAATTTAAGTGTTTGGTAAATTTTTTTTTGCTTTTTTGGTAGGTTTTTTCCTCTCTTTTTTACTGATGGAAACATGGATGCCTGAGGAACTTCTGTTTATCCTGGGTTTAGCAGCTGCTGCATTTTAGCTCTGAAGAGCATGTAGCTATCTTGATTTAGACGTAGGAAGTTATGGGTCTATGTTTCTTTGTGATTTTGACCAATGCTAGTGACTAATATTGTTGCCTGCATTTAGCATCATAAAAAATAAACCTAAAAAGCCAACCATTTGTAAAATTGCTCTCAGCATTGCTTGCCTTATAACGCCATTAACAATCCTTTAGTTTCAGAGAAAATTACTGTATTTATTGCTGTGAAGTGTCTGAATTCTTTGCATGTTTTTGGAGTCCACCTGCAGAAATGAAGAAAATGCTGGATGTTTCTTTTTACTGCTCTAGTCCCAATTTATAAAGCTTAAGTATGTCTATATTTCAAACTAGATTCTTATCCATGTTATAGACTTTCAAATGAATTACACTTCAAATAAAAGTGAAGAATGAGCATAGGTGGTTATAAATGAGAAATCAAAATATGCAAATAATGTTTGGTATGAAATAATGGATTATACTGACAAACTGTATTTAACTGTCCTATAATTTATAATCATGGTATAGATTAATAAAAAGTAGTAATGGTTGGATTTATTTTTCTTCCTTTGGAATGGAACTGCTTTGCTAATCTCTCTTGCTTCTGTATTGGAAGGTAGGATAGTCTGTATGAATCCTGAAGTAATAAAATGAACAGTATTTCACAAACACATTATTTTAAACTCAAGTGAGGGGTGTCCATTAGGCATTGTGGAGGGTGAGGACAGGGTCAGCAGTAGCTCTTGGAACTGCCAGAGTGTGCAGTCTCCAAATTGCTTCTCAGGAAAGTGGAACTGTTTTCTGTGTTCACATCTAGACAGTGCCGCTGACTCACGTTTAGGTGAACATGGCAGGCTTTAGTGGTGCAAGCTTTGTGGAAATCCAGCACCCAATTGGATGCAGGTTTGCCGTGCTGCTCTGCTCTTTCCTGGTAATGACAGCAAGTGTCTTATTTTCTCCCAGCATGACAGTGATGAACAGAAAAGTCTGCTCTCTGTGCAGAATAATAATAAAGACTTGTGCCATGACCTATAAGGCTGTGAATGGTTGTGTCTGCTTATTATCACAGATAGTAGTTACTGAGGAACAAAGGAGACAGGGAGTTTTCAGGATAAGTAGATTCTCCTCTTCAAGGTAGACTGAGGCAGCAGCTCCACTGCCCAACTGGCATTGCAAGACGGGACAATCAAAGAAGTTCTCACTGCCAGCTCTGCACCTCAGTTCCTGTTACAATGCATACAGTGAATAAGATCATGGTACCTCTTCGGGGAGAGAAAGGACCTTTTATTGTTTTTAGTTATATCTCTTCTTCCCCCTTTGTTTTTGTTTGGAAAAATCCACAGGGGCATACACAAAGGCACTTTAAACACAAATACGTGTCATGACATTCAACTGGGTTAATTATTATAGATGCTAGTTTCTATTATATTCCTATATTCCTTATATTTTGTGCTTCTATTTAAAGACTTCAGAATAAATAGTTGCAGAAATTATTCTTTCTCATTGTGTTAGTACAGCAATGCAAAAATAATTTTTTATGAGCCTGAATATCAAGCACAAATTTTCTTTTCATGTTGGCAGAATGACATTCTATGGTTTAAAGCTAATATTAAAAAACACATATTTTTTCTCAGTGGAGTGTGGTACATGACTGTATTACTTCTGATTGTGAGAGGAATGTACTGAAATATTTTCTCAGAAAATCTTTGGTCCAATTATTTAAAAATTGTTTTTATTAACGAACATGGGCCGGAATTTCCATAGAAAACATCAGAACTGAACAAATGCAAAAAAAAGTTACGTGCTTTGACGCTGCATTATTTTTCAACTTTTAGTATTTTTAAATGCTTTACTGCAAGCCACTCAAAATAGTACAAGATACATTGAATCAAACCACTGTTTTGAATTTGAAAACATTGTTTTGAAAAGCTGAAATGTTATTTTTCATCTGACTTGTAGAAAAATGTTCTCCAAACAGACATTATTTCTGAAATATCTATTTTGATGAAACAGTACCTTTGTCACAGGAATACACTCCTGTGACAAATACTTGTGTCTAACTGTAGTGTCAGCAGAAATGTAGTGGAGTGAGTCAGATGGCTGTTCTTGTGCTGTCTGGAAAAAAAAGTGCTAGAGACAAAAATGGAATTCAAATGTGAGAAAAGTGTAGAGATACATTTGGGTTTCTTATTCTTCCTTGTGCTGAATAAGTTAATACCCCTTATCACCCTTTAAAATTTAGAAAATGAAGACATTTTAATCAGTTGCAGTAAGTCTGGACAAACCTTTACATTTTAGACAGCATTCTAAGAGATGAACAAAAGCAAAACATATACAATGCTGTAAAGTTGTATTTACCTTTACACATATGAGAAATTTTTATAAGAGACAGCCTATTTATAACTATTAAATTCTTCATCCAGACTGCTGACACAACAGGGACAATGTGATTTTTACATACTTTTACTTCCTCCAGTTTAATGAAGAGGAATTGCAAGATGGCTGCGTCCCTGAAGTAATTCTTCAGCAGGGGTAAGGCTGAAATAGCCAGCAACCCTAATGAGGAAAAATGAAAGGGCATCACCACTTAATTCATTTCATTATTGGCTCTTAAAATGGAGATAAATGAGGCAGAGATAAAAAAGGGAAAGCGAGAGACAGACATGCATTTCATTTCTGAGTGGTTACTGTGCAGAAGCAGGAGCATGTCTGAGTTGGGCTGTGAGCGTGAATTCTGGAGTGCCATTACCAGCTGGCAGAGACGCTGGCACAGTCATTGCACTGACGACAGGTGGGCACTGCCAGGAATGTGATTGCTTTAATTGTACCTTGTCTCATCATGCTTAACATAATTTCATATTTCTACCAAAAATTTAAAGTACAGTTGAAAGATCTGCTGTATCAGGTTGCATGCCAGGGGCCTCTCAAATAGCAGCAGCTTGTGAGCAGGTTTTGTGGGAAACATTTGATGCAGAGGTGAAATCCCTGTGCCCAAAACCAGGCAAAACTACCCCTGTCATACACATACACAGACACAGAGGCCTCATAAACCATGGTTTACTGAAAGAGGGAACCTTCACGGCATTGTCCAAGTGACAGTGACAGTTCCCTTTGTGTATTCCTCTAAGTCAGAACAGATTTAGCAACCATAAATTTTGCACTATCATAGTGCATTGCATTCCGGCAGCATATACCTAGGGGTGGTTTTAGGGAGGAGATGCAGAGCCATTGATTCCTGTGTTTATTGATCACTTGACCTTCTACTCCCTGAAATTATGTGCAACACACTCCTTCCCCCTCAGATGTTTCTCTACCACCTCACACACAATGTCCTCTCAGCATGTCATAAAAGGCTTGAGGCATCATTTCTGGCCCAAAGGATGCTCATTTGCTTTAACAAGTACTGACCATTGCTGTCTAAATTGGTTCGGACACCATACCCCAAAGTCTTCTGTTCTAAAAAGAGCAAATAAATGATTTTTTTTGATACAAAGGCATACACTTGGACCATATTTAGGGGAAGTTTGTAACTTCTATTTTTTTTCAGTAGTTCAAGTTGATTCACTGTAGTCTGGTTTAAGTCTTGTGTTGCTTTTATTCAAGTAACACTAGCAATGTTCTTCATAAGGCCAGGAGTTTCTTACAACCATCAAGTGCCCTAAAGCCCTTGAAGAGATAGCTGTTCCTATTTGCAGCATTACTGAAGTCAGGGGGAAGCCCATGGTGGTCCAGCATCAGCAATAAAATAATTTTCGTGAGAAAAACATAAGTAAGAAATGCAATATAAATAGAATAATATTGGTTAACAGAACTCTTGATCATTGATCACTGTTTCATTTTAATGTCACTTCGCAAAGGAAAAATGATATTACATACAAGACACAGCATTTCTACATGAGTACATCTAAATTGATTAAAAAACCCCCAAACAAACTGGAATTTTTTTTATGTAAGTTCTTTTTCTGAGGAAAAATGTTACTATCTGAATTTCTTCTTGTACCACAAATAGAACTTTAAATCTCAGAAATCGGTGATAAAAATGGTCCAGCACTAAGGATGCCAGAGAAATGAAGTATCTTGCTCTCTCAGTGAGCAAAGAGGTTTTTTTGTCCCTTCTTTCCTCTTCAGAGAGAAGTGAACTGTTGCTCCAATCTCTTTCCATTCCACTTGCAAATATGAATGTTTCCAAAGTATACCGATATGATGCTTAACCTCAAATCTACTCTTTTCATATTCATCAGTTAGAAGAGCAATTGGCCATAGAGCAGCACAAAATGTCTTTCTCTACTGAGAACATATTTTCCTTATTCCTTTGCCCATAGTCACTCTTCTTTGGGCTTGGTTTCTTTCTTCTATTTGATCATCTATCACCAGTAAAATTGCTCATTGCAGAGTTGTGTTTTCTGGGCACTCCAATTAAGCTTTTGGTATTTAAAGACCTGCCTGTATAAATTTTTGAGTTTTGATTTGCTGAATGAATGCTGAAGCATATTTATATCTCATACTGATATATTTCACTGCTTCATTGCAAAATCCCTCTTATTTCTGAATGGGAATTTTGAACAGATCATTAGTTATCCCATGAATTGAAATCAAATGAAAAGACCTTATTCTTCAAGAAGAACTGAGTCTTCCTCGAAAAACATTTGATGTTTCAATGACTGCTCTGAGTTGAAACACAACAGATATGAGGGGGACAAAAATAAAAATTTTGAATAAATCTAGATTTTTCCCCCTCTGTCCCTCCATTTTTTCCTTTTTTTCTTTGCAATCTCTTTTTTGGTGCAAGAGAACAAACTCTTGTCATTTGGTTAAATTTCTGTTTTTATTTCTGCCTCAGTCTTATTTACACACTCTCTATTAACTTCTAAATTTCTTGAATGAATGGAGTGTAGGAATATCTTTGATGACCTGTTTCAATTCTGATTTATTTTCTTGCTGGTTCCCTGTATGTAACTCATAACTTTGAGGTTATTTATTTGCTCTGCTATGTAGTTCTCCCCATGAATTTTATTTCTTTGAGATATTTTATTCTACAATTCTTGGGTCATCAGCCTTGAAGAAAATTGAGGCCTCCTGCTCCTGAAGTCTTTTTTTTTCTCTTTTGAAATCAAGAATTTCAGTTACAGTATGTAATTGGGTTATAAGCCATTACAGGTTGCTTACTGAGTGTTAACCTGGGAAGGCACATGAAAGATCAGAACTAGAGACTGTATTTCAATGTTCTCTAGAGTTAATAAACTTCCAGAATGCTGAGATCCTAGGCTGGGTCTAAGTAAATATGTTGAATGTGAAAGGCCATTTCGGTCACTTCCACTGTCAGTTCTTCTCATGCTAGTTGCTTTTGTTATTTTATCAGTGGTGCAGTTGAAAACTGAACCACTGGAAATAATGATTTATGGAAACATATCTTGTCATTGGGACTTCCAGGAAACCAGTAAACATTCATGACAGGTGAAAAATTAATATGTCATTCCTTAAGAGTAGCCTGTGGTGTTATATAGACATGAGATAAAATTTTGCACTTATAAGAATAAATATGTTCCCTATATGCCAATAGAGACATGACCATTTACATCAGTACTAACTTCTTTCAGACCACTGTGTATGGAAGCTGCCCAATATGATCCAGTAGATTTATGGATTCTGCCACCAGCACTTTTTAAAGTTTAAAAAGTGAAAGGACTTGAGAGATTAGTTTCTTGAACAGCACATTTTTCATACTCTTTAATCAAAAAATATGACAAGCTTATTATCTTTGAGAAGTTGCCATTTAGTGAGAGTACTGTCAGGATTTTATTATTTGGATGCTTTAAGTACTTGACACATTTTATTTAATAGTGTGACACCATACAAACTTGCAGATTTCTTAAAGAAAATGATCTTGATAATAATCATCTTTCTAATCTAAACAAAGAGTAACTTTTTAAACAACTATAAGAGAATCTGAAACAGCTATTTTAAAAAGCCTCACATTGAATTCTGCTGAAGGTATCTCTTGTTACTGTGAAGTAATTAAGAGCCATTAGCATTCTTATGATAATCACATTCAATATTGCAAACATATGAGCTCAAATAATTCAGTTCCGTATCTCTTCCTAGTCTTCTAACTGTTTATAAAACCAACACTTATTAAATCTGAATGTTGCAAGAGCACATTTTACAGATGAATGATTAATTCTGCAGATTATTGCAATGCCATTCAAAGAATCAAGGCACCTCTTAGGAAAAATCTGGATACTCAAATGGTCGTTGCTTTAGAATCTCCTCTGGAAATATACTGGCATATTCTCATACATTTATCCTAAATTATGGCTGCCAACCAATCAGCAGTTCAACTTGAACCAAGTTGGAAAAATGACATCAGCAAAGAGTAACTGAGCTGTAGGGAGTGACATAGCAGAGAAGAAGGTATGAGATTAGTTACCAGAAAACACACTGAAATGTGAATTTTGAAAAGACAGCGAAAGGAGTGGGAAAAAAAATACAAAATTAGGTGCACAATTTGTTTGAACAGAGAAAGAAAACATGCAGAAAAATGAAATTCAGCAAAGGAGAAACAGATAATGTGTGTCAGCTCCAGATTAGTAAAAATAACATGGTCAAGTGGAGACAAGAAGTATTAGTGACTCAAAAAAAGCAGATTTGTGTATGGAATTAAATAGTGATATTTCCCTATCAATTTTCACCCAGATTTAAGGCAAAAGTCAAAACAGAATAACACTGCATGGAACAAAAATGTTTTAATACTTAAGTGCTTGGAAACTCTGCATTTGCAGTGCCGTTGTTGTGCCTCAACAACAAAAAAAATGGGAAGTTTATTTCTGTGTCCTTAATTTCTCATATTACAGACTAAACTGTATTTCCCAAGGTGCATTGCCCTTTTACTATACATTAAATTCTGGGCCAATATACAGTCAGCTGGAAATGGTGATAGCAAAGACTTCCTCAAAAATTCTACAATGAAAAATTAAAGTCATAGATATAGCAGCAACTTCTTTCAGTTTGAAATGAAGTTGAAATTTTGATTCAGGTAAAAGTGAAAGGTTTCTTTTCAAAATTTTCCAGTAGAATTTCTTCAGGCTCTTAAACATCTTAACAGTAAGCATGTAAAAGATGGGAGATGATACCTTGGACCAGTCAGAACTCATTGGAGAACAAAAATAAATTTCACATTTTATGTGAGCTTTGGAAAACTGGTACAGAATGGATACTTGAATTCCTAAAAGTCTGATTTAAAACATAAAAAATACTTACTACAGGCTTATCTGTTTGAAACACCTTTTTAGGACAGCAAAATTTGGAAAATTTGCTTTATTTACCTCTTGGTCATCAAGGTGTTCTCTTCACAAATCACACTGATGTGTATCTTTAACACTAAATAGCATTTATTAATTCACTGATGCCTTCCCAAACTAACAGAGATTAGTTTTCTCAGATCCTAAACCTACTGACTATTTATTCTTTCAGGAATGCTTTGCAACAATGCAAATTTCCGAGCATGCTTCTTGCATTTTATCACTGAACGTGCCAATTAGACAAGAATACAAATCTAAACACAGTTTATTCCAAGAGGTTCCAGACAATCTCAGCCTAAAAATAGTTGCATTTTAAGTTGTGTTCTCCCTCACTTATTCTAATTCTTCAATTTTACAAAATAAAAATATGAAAAGAACTGCCAAAAATGTACAGTATGGAATATTTGTAAATCTTTTTATGGACTGCAAAACAACAAACAGGCAGATTAAACAGAACTGGGTAAAATACATTGACACTCTAAAAATATAGGAATATTTTTTTAAAAAGGGCATGTGAAGTGATTGGTGTAGGGCACTCGTATTTATGACAATGATTTTTTTTAGGCTCTTTCCCTAATGCAGGCTAAGATGGGATCCTTCAGCAAAGCCAGAAAATGAATAGAAAATAACTGGTCATTTTGAAAAGATGGATGCATTTCTGCTCTAGCACAACTTTCTGTTACTGAAAGTATTTGTTTAGCATAAAACCTAGTTTTTGTTTTGTTACTGTTGACAAACTATTTCACAGGTATCTTTGTAACTTTTGTGTAGCTCATACAGAAATAACTATTGTTCCCTTCCGTGTGTTTGTTTTTCATAGATCACGCCTTCTTATGACTAAAATTTTGAATGCAAGGTTTCACATCACCAACTATGTATTTCATCTGTATGGAATACAGTTACAGTTTTGCAGAAGGACCCACGAATTCCTGGGTTTGTTCTCAATTTTAATCTACTTATACTGGGATTTGTGTATAGACAGAGTCTTTGAAAGTCAAATCATATAATTAAAGCAGCTGTGGAGAACTTGCTCTGCTGTAAAACCTAAATTGTGGACTCCTTTTGTGACAGAAACTACTTCCCAGAGTCTGGTGCACTTACCCGAATGTGGTTCACAACTGAAGTCAGTACCTGAGAATAAGGGTTCACAGGCCTCAGAATGGGAGATTTCTAACAGTTGATGCAAACAGTGCTGCATGCAAGCGGATAGGAATCTCTGCGAGCTGGATTCATACCCAATGAGCCTGGCACGCTGAGCCTGATCTACTTTTGTTTCTATTTCTCTGTGTAGACATAATGAAAATATCCCAGTATGAAATACCTGTGACAGGAATAACTAATAGCCTAATGATAGCATGCACAGTTTGTACTTCAAAAGGACATTTTTGAAACCCCTCACCTGCCTGATGTGCAGGAAATATATAATCCCATTTTTTTTCCCAAACCATCATATCAGTGGATTCTCACATTGCATTTCACTCCTGTTGAGTTTCTATATTAGCTACATAATTAAATATTAATAAGGTTAAATGGAGATTGAAAAAGTACTTCATACGCACTCTGCCTGACATTACTAATATCTAGAAGCTTAAGGATGTCTCCTGGAATTAAGAAGAATAAGGTGCAAGTTCCTGGCCCATGACTGTATTCCTATTAAGAAACAGAATGTGTTAATGACTGTTCTCTGAGGGTAGTTCTTACATGTTAGGATTACAATCTGGGCTGTGCTGACTCTGGAAAAATTTTGTCTAAAGACTATTTTTTAAAATGCAAGCATTGACAAATGACTTGCAGTGCTTAGAGAGGTTTCCTGGAACTCATTTAGAGCTATAGATGCAGCCAAACTGGTTTCTGATTGGTGTGATGCACTTGCCAAATCCAGCCAGAACAGACCTTTTGCAGCAGTCTGTTGCACAGCTGGAGAATGTCTTTGAATGGAGTTAAGCAGACAGGAGAAATTATCTGAGAACTGAGAGCTTTGTATATTTGGTGTATATCTGCTAGCAGAAATGCAGACATTTACAGGGCTAAGGAGAAGTCAAGCTTACATGAGTAATGATGACAGTGGAAGGAATATCCTAAAGATAGGTTGTGGTCTTCTTGTGGTTTCAAAATGTGCATACTCAAATTAGGAATTTGGATATCATATTTAATTTGTGTACATTTTACTTATCCATTTCCTGATTTACCCAAGATGAGAGGCTTTTGAGTATCTTTTAAAATGTTGCTTGAAAAACAGAGAAAGCTGTGCTGTCTTCCTCACCAACAGACAAGTTGTAGAAAGCATTGTACTGAGGCAGTGCTCGTAAGTCGCAAACTGGCCACTATGGTATAAGTGATGATTCTAGTTACTAAAATACAAAAACAAGTACATCATTATATCTCTAAATGCTGTTTTAATGTATTTTTGATATAGATTGTTATTAAACAAACTGTATTTCATAAATATTAAAGACAGCTTGAATCTAGAAATGTTTTTTGCCAGTTTTAATTTAAAGGGAGAAATTGGGTTCCAGTTGTCCTTTGCTACAGATTTCCTGCTGGTTCTTTATCTGTTTTTGAATGTCAAATGAATAGGAGTTTCAGTTATTCATTAATATTCAAGAAGTGAAAATCTACTTGTTATCTCTTTGATTAATCCAGCCTATTGTGCCTTATAGCATCAATCACAAAACATTGCAGAGGGTAATGAATTACTATGTGACTGCAGGAAACCATAAGGGATATTAAACTAAACTTAATCCTTTTAACTAACGACATTCTAAAATGAATGCAGAAGATAGAATTTCCCAGTAAATGGCAGAGTGGAAGGCTTTCTTTGGAGTTCCTGATAGATATTCTTGTACGTTTTATCTATGAAAGACATGTGCACTAAAAGAAAACAATGTATCTTTATTTTTCTTGCGAACTAATTTCAGTCTCTGGTGAAACAATTTTGAAAAAAGTTAATGTTCAAAAGTTTCTCTCAAAAGCTTTAGAATTTAGTTTTTGACTTCTCATGCATACTAAGAAAGAAAAAGGTATTTCAAGACATCATTTTTAGGATAACAAAAGCCTTAATAAACAGTAAGATATGTTCACCTAGGTTCATATTGCTATATGAAAGCTTTCTCCAGGCAGTGCCTGTAGGGAAGTTTTTCTCTTGCCCTTTGGTAGTCGCAGATGTACAGGAATGAGCTTCCTAAGCCCTGCAAGTTTCAACTCATAAAGGTGACTGGTGGGTCTAAAAGATATTACTTTTTGAAGAAGGTTATATAAATTATAGCTGCAAGAGCAGACCTAAGAAAATACCTTAAAATGAGTTGTCCTTTCCAGTAAGTGTTTAAACAGATATGATTTTTATGGGTAGTCATGTCCTTTTCCATACGTTGCCTGAATTATGAGTCCTCCTTCCATAAACAAAAAAGCATACATAGGGGAAAATAGAGCATGGAAAATTTGTTCTGTGAACACATCTGCTCTTTTTCAATGCATCTGCTTAAGAGTTTTTCTCTGAACAAAAAAAGTACAACTTTCAGTAAGTGTAGAGTGGTGTAACAAAAAAGTATAATAGGCTAGTGTGTAATAGCTTTCCACAGTCATACCAGAAGTAAGGTAATTATTAGATTCCCAGAGTTCATTTTGGTTTAAAAATCTTACTTCTGCCTCAATAAGTATTGAATAATGAGCCCCAAACCCCAAAGTCTAAATCTAATTCTACCATGAGGTTTTGAAAGCTTATTTTTGTGTAGGTGCAGAGTTTAACAGGAATCCTGTGACTTTTGCTTGAATGAAGGCTACCCTGCTGTGTTTGCTGAAGGAGGATTAGAGAAAAATGGTATTAATAAATTATGAAGCAGTTAAAATAAACTGCAGGCTAGCAGAACAACAGAGTACAAAATCAGCAAGACAAAACCTGTAAGTTTTACATCTGTACAGCTCAGAATATGAAATAGATGTGCAGTGCCTGGGACGCATGCCTATGGAAGTGAACAATGCTGAGTAGCTGTGATCAATGCCAATGCATTTGTTAACATCTCAGGCAGAGGCAGAAAGATGAGTGATCTTAGTGCTTAATGAATTCAAGTGGCACTATAGACAGAATTTTTGGAAGGTTTATCTCGTGGGACTGGTGCTAGCATAGGCAAATCTTGTGGTATACTCATAGTATCTCACCCTTTACAGTTTTTAATTAACAGATGGAAATGGAAGATTGGGCAACACAAAAAAAAACATTTCTGAAGTTCAAAGTGTGTTTGGGTGTATTTCTGAAAAGGACTGTTTCCAAAACTGTCTTTCAACTTTGGATCTAACTCTGCGTACCCACATCTTAGCACATAACTCCACATCTTTGCTAACTGAAAAGAGAGAAAATTAAAACTACTTGAAATGTTCCACCTAGGAAATAAGAGCATATATTTTGTCATAGTACTGAGCACTGGAGAAGCCAATGAGACACCAGTTCATGGAAATACCACAGGTATTTCATAATAAGCTATTTCACAAGTCTTTATGTGGTATGGATGCATTATTCCACAAGTAGATTTCTGTTGTGTGGTGAAAACACTAGAGAGGCATAGAGTGGTGTTACAATGCAAGGTTACAATGCAAGATGTAACCAAAAGTATGTATTCTATTATCATCTCCACAAGCTGTTAAAGCAGGGGGGGCAGTGCTCGTTATCCCCTGCCATGACTCATCCTTGATAACTCCCTCTGGGGGCTATCACTGTTTAATGGGCAATCAAGGACCCACTGCATGACTCATAGAATGACATCAGCCCATTGTGTGATGCTCTGCCCAGGGGGAGGAACCAAGCATTCCCACCTGGATATAATCTGGGGTTTGGAACAAAAGCACAAGCAGCCCTTACCTGCTGGGTTCTTAGAGGACAAGAGCTGCATAACCAACACTGGACCTTCTGAGGAAGACCAGACCTTTCTACAGGATCACCACTTCAACAAAACCACTTCAAAGAGAGCTGCAGCCACCACCTATTCAGACTGCTACTGCCACCCTGCCCGGCATGTCAGGCTGTATCCTGACTCTGTCAGGTTAAGCTAGTATTTCTGTATTATTGCTTTGTTACATATATATATGTATATATATGTAAAGAACTGTTATTCCTAGTTCTATAATTGCCTGAAGGCCCCTTAATTTCAAAAATAAAATAATTTGGAGGGAAGAGGCTTATGTTTTCCATTCCAAGGGAAGTTCCTGCCTTCCTTGGCAAATGCCTATCTTTCAAACCAAGAAAAGTTGTACGGGCACATGCTCTGTTTTGCTAATTGCTTCTCTGGTTTTGTAAAGAAAGAAGCTAAGAGATGATAGCTATGCCAGTTTGCTGGCTTCTACCAGAGAAAATTTAATTAAATTAAGAGATTTTGTGGTGCAAAACAGGAGAAAAGTAAAAAAAGCCGGCTTTACAACACTCATGTTCTTGTGAACACAGATCTGGTTGCCATACTGCCTTGCACTGCTGTGAAAAGCATAAGAGCCAACCTGAAAGACTGCTTCAACCACACCACTCCTTCCATCAGGTGAATTACAAAGCTGAGCTTGATGCATAGGATCACTTTGCACATGTCAGTCCCACTGCACATTGCTTTGTAATGTGAGGCAATATATTCCAGAGGGAAACAAAAAAAGTCTGTTTGGGGTCATTCTTTTAATGTTAGTGGGAGCACTTAGCTGCTACTAAAATTATAAAATCACTTTTAGTAGATGTATTAGGTTTACATGTTTTTTCTAATTGGTGATGGAACAGGGATGAACATGTGTATGGCCTAAATTAAATATCAATTTAATCCAGTAGTAAATACTAAGTAACACAATTGTTGTGAGCAAATAAGTAATACACAACACAAATAACTAATTTTCAAATCAAATGTAAAGAAGTTTGGTGTTTATTTAAATGTTAGTACATGGATAATGTGGGCATCTCCCTGCCTTAGGTTTTCAACAAAATTCTGTCATGGTGAGTCAGAAGCCAGCGGCAGATGCTGTGTTATAGAACTGGAGCGATGTATAATGAAAGGGTGCTGATCCTATCTAAGAAAGTGAAAATCTTATGGCTTTTTTACTGAGGTGTATAATTATCTCAGAGAAGTTCATACTTGAGAAATTCATGTGTTTTTGACATATGACGTGGTTTGTTTTTTTGTTTGTGTGGTTTTTTGTTTGTGTGTTTTTTTTGTTGCAGAAATTAAAACTGAGATGAACTTGCAAAGAATTACTTTCTAAGTATTCTGTTTGTCTTCCTGGAAGGTTTATCAATCATTCTCTCTTCTTCCTTATTCCCCACATCAAATTTGAAAAAGTTCAGCTCTTTTTGGAACAGTAATTTAGGTAAATTTAGGGAACAATTGGCATAAGATTGTGCTGCCTTAATGATGCCAACAAAATCCTAAAATAATCTAGCATTTGAAAGAGACCTATCAATAAGAGTCTGTTTGCATGCACTTTCCTGTGTAGGACACTTTTGCATCTCATCAGCTTTGTCCTTGATAGGATTATGGTAATTTAATTGCTACATTAAAACTATATTTTACCTTTTATCATTATATTAATTTAAATGGCTTGTAGAGATTTGGTAAGTGTGTTTATGAAACAGTTGTTATGGGTCTCTCGGGAGCAGGAATCTATGTTAATCTGCAGATTAAATCTACTATAACTTTAAAAAAGATTAATCAGGAAGAATTTATAATTTGTGGCTGATGATGCAAGATCAACATTTTAACCAGAGGAGCTTAGACAAAAATTGTCAGGCCCTATCCACAGAAGAGTGCAGTTTTGTCAAGATCAAAACACTTCATAAAATTGATTTTGATTTTGTCAGTATGTGCTTTGAAGGCAGGGGGAATAAGGGGAAAAAGAGACTACTGAAAATGTTGAAATATACAATTTTAATAAGGGAAACTAATACTACTATTTTGCATTATCAATTATAAAGTGCAGTCGAAATGGAGAAGGAGTGCTTAGATGTGAAACTATTCCTCACAGATATTAATGCTATGAAGAGTTAGGCTGCCTTTTTAAAAAAATTGCTTTAAAAAATCAGGAAAACCAAGATTTTATTTCCTGCAGTCCCCTCTTAGCTCTAATTTGTATCTATATTTGTATCTATATCAAAAAAGTACATTCAAATTATAGAAATGATATTTTTACGTATGTTTAGGAGCACCCTTCTAATAGGACAAGACTAAAAACTGCCGTTATGCAGCATTCACAGTTGAAGAGACTCTGATAGCCATCACTTTTCATAAAATATATTTCAACTTTGGGACACCACAAGGCCTTGTATATTTTCTACTAGTGCCTTTTTCCAACTGAGTCAGTAGACAGAGTAGTGACTCTTGTTACATGTGAACACACATTCTGAAGCATCTATGGTGCTATAGAAGAATTTTTTAAAAAATTGAATTTGAACATCTGTATGCAGCTTTCACTGTCAAAATTTAGTGGATTGTTACTTTGCTACCAGACTTTTGTTCAAGGAATTCTCCCAAATGTTTGCATTCTCACATTTGGAGGGAGAGGAGCATCAGAGAACACAAAGAATACTTTTAGATTAAATTAATCTGGAAAATACATGCCCGGATGACATTTCATGCAATGGCTAATGAGCATTCAGTCCTTGGAACTATGGCAGGGAGATTCAGAAACACCTCCCTGAAATTCATATAATTGAGGATGTTAACTGTACAACATCAACTCCATTGATCCACGTATCTACTCCTATCCCTTATTTCTATTAGGTTACTCATGGACATCATGTATTCCTTTCATGAGTCAGTTGTAGTCATCATCAAAGTACTATAGCTGGGACTTTAATTTTTCCTGGGTTTTTTTTTACTTCTTCCGGAACATTTCTGCTGTGATTGTTAGAAAGTTTTCTTCCCCCAGTTTTATGATGGAATGCTGTCACGATCAGTTGACTTCCATTTGTTAATGTACTAATATGGCTCACAAAGGTCTTCTCCTTCCTTGAGATATAACCTTTAATGTATGGAGGAAAACACTCACATCCTCTTCCAGTCACCTTTTTGTTAGATTATAGTATCCAAGCTATTCAATATGTGTATATATTTTTATTTAAATTGAAGCGAAGATTGGTAGGATCTGAACAACTACTGAATTTTTAAGCATTTAATTAAATAAGCCTTTAAAATTTCCATTACAGCTCCATCATGATAACAGATAAATTGAAAATACCTTCTATTTTTCTTATTCTTTGTTGCCATGGTTATAATTTTAACCACCACTCTCAATTACTGCAGTACTTCAGTATACTGTTCAGTTTTTATTAGATTTCATTAACATTTTCAGAATATTTAGTCTTTAAAACCAAGTGAAAAAAATAAATTTGTATTTTTAAGACTTAAATCTGTAAAAGAAAATAAACTTCTAAATACAGTCAGGAAGCAAAGTTCCATAATTTGTCTTAAAGCCGGAATGAATCTATGAGAGATTGATGGGGATATTCAGATCCAGTGTTATGAAACTCTGGGGGGAAAAAAAGACTTGAACTTGCTTTCATTAACAGTTGTTTTCAGAATAAAGTTTCTCTGTCCCTTAATATATATAAGACTTCTGAGAAATGTTAAACCCAAAATTCAAATGGTGTTTCAAGAGGGATTGGAAGACTAAGTAATCTTACTAAACTTAGAAAAAAGGGTTCTTGGTCTTTTAAAAGCCTTTTAAAGCCATACAAATGATTTGTTTGTCATGCAGTGAATGTTGCTGCTGAATGCCATGTTTCATTTTCTTCTTTTAAGAAAATTCTGTGACCGTTTCAGAGTCTCCAAAGCACTGAGATGGCTTTTCGATTTTGTGAACATGAACACAAAATGAGGAGTTTGAGGCTCTTGGTTCCACCATATAAACTGTTAAGTCACTTGTTTTATTCTGAGATTTAGTTTAGTATGGGACAGACAGACTTGTGCATGCCAAGAATGGCCTCCTCAGCTGAGTAGTTCCTCACTTGTCTTGTGCCATTCCTGACTGGATTTTCATTGTTTCCCACTATGCTGGGAACTCCTCAAAATATGCAGAAGGGGGTCTTTTTCTTGAGCACGATGTTCAGAGTAGTGACTCAGGAGAAGGCAATGTTATCTCTGGTCCTCCTTCCAAAGGAAGTGACATATGTTCCTACCACAGTCAAGTATTTAGAGCAGGACTGGTGTGCTGACCTGCTGACTGCTAGGGCAGTATCCATGTCACTGAGCTTTATGTATGCTGCTTGTTTGCCCTCCTTAAGGACTAGGAAATCTTGGATTTGCTGCCATGCAGTGTTAATTTACTTGGTAAAAATACAATCCTGTTTCAAAATAGCATAAAACTTAAAAGTTCGAAGGTAAAGTATCATTCTAGAAAAAAAAACCCAAAAAAGATAGGTTCACCTACTTTACTCCCTGCCATCTAAACCCAGTACACTAACAATTAACACTGCATCTGTTATTTTTGCAGTACTTCAACAACGTAGAAGACTTCAGTCTAGGTACTGAAATTGTTTGAACAGCTAGAATTTATAACGTTGGCAAGAGTATGCCAGTGATAATAAAGACAAGGTATATCTGATTCTATATCATTAGGAAAATGACCTGCGTTTATCCCCCATGTATATATTTCCATCAGACATAAGAAGGCAGACAATTTGTTCATCTGAATATCTCAGTAATGCTTAATGTTCTAGCTTGTGCATCATACCCAAATCATCTTTGGAAGTGCCTGTATGCAGCCCTGCTTCCAGTCCTTCTTCACCCTTTCATATGTGGTCACATCCAAGTGGATAGTGGGCCGTGACAGCATTTATATGTTCAGGAGTTCATTGAAGGAAAAATATTTTCTTATTTCTTATTATTCATATTTCTTATTATTCATATTTCTTATGATGTCTGTTCCAGTTACAGCATGGCCCTGATGACAAACAGTCTGAAAATAGCACGGACTGTTTAAATTATTGACAAAAGGTATCTTTTTATTTGTAAAAGTCGGGATTTTGTTGTTTTTGAGCATTTTTTAATAAAGGAAGGAATACATGCAACTCACACATGACTTTCCATTAAACCCTGTTTGACTGTTCTAATTTTGATATCAAAACTCCATCCCCAAATCAACAAGCTTACTAACTGCCCTGATGTTAAAACAGATTCACATATGTGGGAGAGAATGTGCCTCCTGCTGCAGCCTTTACCAGAAGTTACCACTCATACGTTGCTGCAGAAGGAGCCCAGACCACAGTAGAGAGGCTGTGAAAATTTTGGAGTAACTGCTAGAGACAGCCTCTTGCTGATGGAGCTGACATCTACCCCTCCACTGGAATCATCAGTTCTAGATAAATTCTGAAAGAGCTTTGTGGCCTTGGGTGACTTTTCTGGTAACTTGAAAAACTACTGTTGTTCCACATGAGGTAAGACTCTAAAGAGGAAAAGGACGTTTCAAAGCTGTCCTTTCAACTTTCTTAAGGTCTTGCAATCAGAAGTCATTACAACTACTTCTTGAAATGGGAAACAGGGAGTCTCACGGGACACACATGGGCAAGTTTTGGGCATTATGGCTAGTGGTAAAAGCCTTCTCAGCATCTGCTTAGTTTTTCAGATATCTGTCTCTGTTTTACACAGCTAACTCATCATAGTGAACTACAGTTTGATCTTCAATGCCTGTATTTGTATGCTATTTTGTACATTAAATCAATATAGGCTACAAGTCTTTACCCCAGAGTATATCTTGAGCAGTTTGCTTAATGTGATTTCCTTCTAATATGCACTCTTGTGTTTGCTTGTAGCCTTTTACTTTCACATTTTAAAATGATCACAGACTGAACCAAGGGAGCTGAAAAACACATGACTCTTCTCTTTAAAATGCAGAGCCATCAGGGTCCTCTCCTGCAAAGGGCTGATAAGTGCTTTAAATTTTTCAAATACGGTAGAAATTGTGACCTTTCACCTCTGGCCTTGATTAGAGTTGGGATTTAACACATGCTGCCTCTGTATTTTCTCTTATTAGATTGTCCTTGGGCAAGTGCATCCAACATGTGCTAGGCAGGTCAGTGATCAGTCTTCCACAGGGAAAAGAACAAAACCAGGAAATATTCATAATTCATTGTAATCAGACATTTAAGAGTACATACACTAGAGAGATCTGCTGGTTATGGGCATTTACTCTACAGTCTTATTATTATTTTACAAATTGTTCTCCATGTTGGTCTTTATTATACGCTTTCATTATTTTAAGGCATTAATATTTCTTGACTTTGTATACACAAGCCAGAGTTTAATTATCCTCATATTTGCCTGTAGAAATATTTCATGCTTTCAAACAATCTTCTCAGGTCTAGAGAAAATGTTCCCTATTTTAAGACAAATTAATCAGGCCAAGACATGAACGTAACAAGAAGTGCTGAATATTAACAGCGTAAGACACTTTTCTGCAAGATTTTAACTGTGTTTTCTACATTTTAGTGAAATAAATATGCATGCTATATATTTACAATGCACCATTCTCAGTTATAGAAAATCTGCCACTTTTTTTTCTAACTTTTTACCCAAAGTTGTGTTTAAAGATCTTAAAATGGTACTCTCAATCTGCAGGCTCGTGTACAGCTGAACACAAAGGAGTGAAATTTGCCTTTCTCCAGGGAGCCAGTGTGATTCCTATGCAACACAAGTCCTACTTAAACTCGACCTCGGAAAGCTTAACATTTCTCAGAATCACAGAATTGTTGAGCTGAAAGGAACCTCTAGAGACCATCTAATTCAATCCCCTTCTAGAAAAATGGGGTTAACTAAAGCAAGTTGCTTCAGGTCATGTCAAGTTGTGGTTTGAATATCTCCAAGGATGTTGACTCCGCAACCTTCCTGTGCAATCTGTTTCAGTGTTCAGCTACCCTCACAATAGTTAGGCTTTTTCTTATGTTTTAAAAGAATTTCTTTTATTTCAGTTTGTGCCTGTTAGCTCTTGTTCTTGCTGCGAATACCACTGAGAAGAGTCTGGCTTCCTCTCCTTTATTTCTTGCTGCAGCAGGTTGACCTTGTCTTGCTGTCAGGTGCCCACCAAGCCACTCTGTCTCCCTCCTCAACAGGACAGGAGGAGAAAACAAGATAAAAAACCTCATGGGTTGAGTTAAGGGTAAGGAGGCTTTTCAGCAATTACCATCACAGGCAAAACAGATGTGGAAATGAATTTAATTTATTACCAAGCAAATCAGAGTAAGAAAATGAGAAATTAAAGAAAAAATCTAAAACAAGCTTCACCCAGTCCTTCTCTTCTTCTTGTATTCATCTTCACTGCCAACTTTTCTACCATCTCCAAGAAGCTCAAAGGGCTAGGAAATACCTGTTGCAGTAAGTCTGTAACACTTTGTCTCTGTCCCTTTCTTCTCCTCACTCTCTTCCTTTGTGGGATCCCTTACACATGAACTTCAACACCTAGTTTTTTTCCACGGGCTGCAGTTCTTAACAAAATATTCCAGTGTGTATCCTTTCCATGGCATGCTTTTTAGCCAGGAATGGACTTTTCCAGCATGGGTTTCCCTCAGAGTCCCAGGTTCTGTTAGAAAGCCTGCTCTGGTAGGGTTTCTCTCCACAGGCTACAGTTTCTGCCAGAAGTCTGCTCCAGCACGGGCTTTTCAAGGGACTACAGTTGCTTTCAGGGTATATCCACCTGCTTGGTTTGGGGCCCTCTATGGGCTGCAGGTGGATATCTACTCCCTCTTTGACCTCCATGGGCTACAAGTTGACAGCTGCCTCACCACGGTCTTCTCCTCAGGCTGCAGGGGAAGCTCTGCTCTGGTACGTGGAGCACCTTCTCCCTGTCCTTCCTCACTGACATTGGTGTCTGTAGAGTTTCTCTCATATACCCTCACTACTCTCGAAACAAAACATTTTTCTAATTTTTTCTTAAATATGTTATCACAGAGGTGATACCAGCATTACTGGTGGGCTCAGATTTGGCCAACAGTTGATCTGTCTTGGAGCCAGTTGAAACTGGCTCTGTCCAGCATGGGACATCTCACACATACCCCCCCTGTAGTCCCCCACTGTCAAATCTTGCTGCATGAAGCCAGTGTACCTTCTTCATATATGAATATAAACTTTGATCAAATTCTCCTGAAACTATTCTGCTTAAACTTGATCAACCCCATCTCTGAGCCTCCCCTTGTACGTCAGATCCTGCAGTCCCTTAATGATCATCATGGCTCTTTGCTGAATGTGCCCCTGGACATCCCTGTTTCTTTTGGACTGTGAAGTCCAGTACTGGACACAGAACTGCGGTTGTGTTTAACCAGGGATGAGCAAAGGGAGAAAGATCACCTTCTTTGACTTAATGATCTTCTAAATACAGCCTAGGCAGCTGTTGGCCTTAGCTGCAGGGGTACTTTGATAGACCATGTTCAACTTGGTGTCCAGAAGGATCCTCAGATACTTCTCTGCCAAGCTACTCTTGAACCTTCAACATCTGCTTGTATAGGTGCATGAGGGTCTTTCTTTCCAGGTGCAGAATATTGCAATTATGTTTTTTAAAGGTCCTGAGATCCCTGTCAACCCCCTTCTACTGTCTGTCTAGGTCTCCAAAGGGTACCACAAGTAATTGATGTATCAACCACTCCTTTCAGTTCTGAATTATCTGCAAACTCGCTAAGAGTGTATTCCTGTCCCATCATTCAGATCACTAATGAAAATATTAAATAGTGCTGGCCCCTATATTAGCCTCTAGGGCTACACTTTCAAAAGTTAAATACACTTTTGTATTTAACATCTTTGGAAATTATTTCCAGAAGGATTTTCTCCTTCACATTTCCAGTGTTTAGGATTAAGCAAATCACTGTGTAGTTCCCTGGCTCCTATATCTTGTCCTTCCTCTAGGCATGAGCAACATTGCTTTCTTCCAGCCCTCAGCAACCTCCCTTGATCACCATGACCTTTCAAAGGCAATAGAGAGAGCCCTCACAGTGACACTGGTCAGCTCCCTCAGCACTTGTGGGTGCATTCCATAGATCCCATAGACTTGTGTATATCCAGTTTGCTTACCTGTCCGTAATCTGATCAGCCTCTTCTGAGAAATACTCCTTGCTCCGTAATTTCCCACTAGTTTCAGGGACTTGACATTACTAAGGGAAAATCTTACCAGTAAACACTGACGTGGAGAATGCACTGAGTATCTCTGTCTTCCTCATGGTCTTTGTCACCACAGCTCCTGTCCCATTCAACAGTGGACCCAAATTTTCCCTCATCTTCCTTTTACTGTTAGTATACCTGTACAAGCACTTCTTGTTTCTGCTTGCATCCTTCACCAGATTAAAATAAATGGATTTGGCTTTCATAACCTAAGGATGGGGCCCCCTTTAGTTCTTTTGTTGATTATAAGGTCCGTCTTGTCCACATCCTCTGGCATTCTTCACTTTCCAGGCTGATCTATCCCTTCTTCACTTGACTGGGGATATCCAAGGGGACATCCAACTCCTTGTTTCCCTGTCCCTAGGCAAAAATAAAAGCAAAAAAACCACCCATGGACCTCATATTGGACAGAACAATCTTGGGATCCATGTGATCCATATATTTAATACCATAATTGTCATTATTTCAACTTGAAGAACTGGGCAAGAATGCAGGGTTTTTCTGATTTAAGATTTGAAGACAATTGTCGGATTGATTTGATCTTACAAACTTGAAAGATTTTTGTCTGACTGAAACTTTGAAAGCCACTGCATGATGTAATTTTTTTTTCTATTTAAAAATTACTGTTCAGTTAGGTTGGAAAAGACCTCTGAGATCAGAGTCCAACCTATAATCTCTTATAGGATCTATTTACAAGACCTATGCAGCAAGATGAAAATTTTAATATGTTAAAGACTTTTAAAAAGAATTGTTCAATGTCCATCTTTCTTAAAACATTAACGATTAAAATAAAAGCCAATTCTTTTTCTGATTTGTGAAGTCATGAGTCTCCCAGTAAAGAGCATGATATTTTGATTACATTGGAACTGTTTTTTTTTCACAATTGTAAAGAGTAGTTCAGAATATTTCTGGGAGGTTTTCATAAAGACTTGATATTTTCATGAAGTTCAAAATCCTCCCTGTTAATCTTGCTCTCCAGTCTGGATTTCTCAACTGTGTTTTGAATCAGAGACATTCAGTTTTCCAATAGTCTGCTAATAAAAACTCTTCATTCCTGAAGCACTTTTTCTTCCGTGGGCAACTTGAAGTTGATTCTCTACCCTGTAATGAATTTCAGTTCATATTTTAACACACACAATGAACCAATGCTTAATGTTTTCTTCTGTTCAGGTGTCCTGTCTGAAATGTTAACATTAGATTTAGTGAACATGAATAATATAGCCACCGAGGCCCAGAAATTCGACCTGGTGCAAACCTTTTATAATCATAGTACCACACTAAATCTTAATGTTTCTAGATGCTTTCACCCTTGTGTGTGTGTGTGTATGTTCCTTACTGGGTTTTCTGACATACCCTTCTGTTCCTGTTTACTCTGTCTTCCTGAATAAGAATGCAGAAATCTTCATATATACGGATTTTTTCACACAGTTTCTGAAGTTATATATTTTCTTGTTAAATTATGTCTTTGATTCAACAGCTACGTTATTCAGCTCTGTGTTTCTTCCTTTAAAGCTACATCTTATTTTATATAAATGAATCAATAGTACAACCAATAGAATCATACAATCAGATAATGGTTTGGATCAGAAGGGATCTCTGAAGGTAATCTAGCCCACCCCCTGTCATGGGCAGGGTCACCTTACTCTAGACCAGTTTACTCAAAGACTGATCCAACCTGGCCTTGAACACTGAATACATTGTTTATATGTCATAAAAACAGCATGTTATGTGAACTTTTTAATATTGGGGAATTCTTTTCTATATTCAAAATGCAAAGTGTTTCTAAATATTCTTACAGTGGAGGGAATGAAACTCTCATTATTAATTATAGTCAGTTTACTACTCAAAGTTGCTGTGTAAGGAAATTTCTTCTGTGAAGATAATAGACTTTCTCTACAACTACCATCCTTTTCCCCAGTTTCTGATTATTTGTAAAATAATAAATATTTGGGCAGAAGTTAATTGCTTCTGTTCAATCATTTGGCACACTCTTCATTACTTTTAGAGCATGCGAGCCTTTCACCCAGCCTCACGCACAATTAAGACTGATGAAATCATTAGATGTGTAACAAACATTCAGTTTATCCATATAGAGTTTGGCAACTTCTTAAAGGTCTTCTGTCGAGTTCATTAACTGTTTAATTATTTGTTATTGATACTGAATAACAGTATGGTCACTTTCATTTGTCATTACACTCTATTTTTGACTGTTTTGCTGGTGGTTCCTAAAAGGTCCCAGTTAAGTGAACAGGAGTTAATAAAATTTCAAAAAAGTCTGCAGTTTCCTTGTGAAATAAACCCACTATTTTCTTAGAATCCACGAGGAATAGCAATGAATATTGTAATTGATGATGAAATACTGTGCCCTCCTATACTAAAATCTAACTTGCTTTCCTTGGTAGTTATGTCTCCTAAATAAAGTTAAGTTTTGAGTAGAACTGTCACTTGTTGCTGTTCCAGTGTTTCTAAATGAAAGCTTACAAGGCATGATCCAGTCGTCATGGTTAAAAAGGATGTCGAAGTGACAGATGCAAAAGTACCTTCAGTAACTTGTATTCTGTGATTCAGCTGCAGAGTCTTGTTACACTTTATTTTAACAACTTGTCTGAGAAAGAAGATAATGTGTAATATCTTCCTTGATAATCCTATTAGGACTGTAGTAATGGAAAAATAATTCTGTATGAATCATCATATTAATAATCATGCTGGTAATTTATAAGCCATCTATACCCTCACCTTGTCTGTTTTCTGTGAAGTACTCCCTGTGACTTCTCAAGGGGTAAAGCCTAGTCCTCTTTTATTATCTTTGATTGCAAGCAGAATATAACCTTTTGGACTATATCAACAGTGAGGACAAAACTCGTATAGTTTAGGATAGTTTTTACCTAGATTATTAGGTAATTTATTATAAATAATAAAATTTAAAATATATAATAAAATTATTATAGGATAGTTTTTACCTAGATTATTCTTATGGAGGGATAACCCTTTTTTATTCTATTTCATCCTTTATAGTAGAAGTAAGTAAACCAGGTATAAATACAGCACACAAGTGTCTAAGTCTAGAGCGTGCTGAGGAGCAAAAGTTCTTTGTGGCTGATGTACGAGCTTTTCCTCACGTGTACACCTTTCCTCATGCACAGATGGCTGATTTAGTTATGCAAGCCATATACTCTACTTTAAAACTTACACCCACGATAACTGGAAGCAGAGAGGGGCACAGAAAACTGGGATTTGAGATTCTTAATTTCAACCCATGCCAGATCCCACTTCTGTACCTCTGATCCTTTTTCCTACAAAAAAAAAAAAAAAAAAAAAAGAATATGAGGTATAGATCTTCCTGTAGTTCGTTCTGTGTTCCATTTTCATCTTTTCCTCTAAACTGAAAAATACCTTTTGAATAAAGGACCTTCTCTGAAAATGTGGCTTGTTCATTTTCAGGGAAGAAACTAATATAAAGGCATTCAGTTTGAATGCTAACACAAAACAATTATGCTGATTTCTGGATCAATTTCTGTACTTTTTGGCTTTCTAGACAAATGTACTCGCATTTTCAGCTGGGGCATCTAACTCCTGGAACCCTGAGCTGCTTTTCATCACAGCTCTAAAACTGTGGCAGCAATGGAAGTTACCTTGATAATGTTCACAAAGGTGTTGTGAGGCTTAAATTATTAAGATAATACTTCAAAATCTTTAGTTTAAAAGATGAGGTAGCAGCTCTTAAAATATGGGACGTGTCTTCAAATCTCAGACAAATAACCTAATAGAGCATTGCTTAAGTGTTATTTGGTACTACTACAGATAAAGAGGTATGGTTTAGCTGGTTATAGAAATCCTGTTAAATGCAAAATAATAACAACAGGTGTGTCTGGATGCAGGCAGTAAGAGCATTTTGTACTGGAAGGTACAAGGTAAAAGGTACTCGGTATGTGTTCTCAGCAGCAGTGAGACTTAAATGGGCTACTTTTGTTCCCCCAGAATGACTCATAGCCTTATCTGAAACACATTTGTCAAAGTGATCCAGGGTTGCTTATTACTGGGAATGCTCAGTGGGAAAAGATTAAATCTCTGTGTACCATGGTAGCCCCTTTATACAAGTTAAAACTGCTGTGACTCACGATAGGAAGCAGAGTATATTAGTCTGGGCAGAACTATGTTAATACATTTCTTCCACTGTACTCAGAGCAGTAGGAAGATGTTTGGTGATAAGACTTGCACCGCCTTCTTTCTGACCTCCCCTCACTGAAATTCTAGCCTGTTAGGCACTCTTCCTACTGCCAAGGATCTGCTGTTTCTCTGGAATTTGTGTGCGTGGCAGCTGACAGCACTCAGGCTTTTTTGTTCCTCTTTTGATGATGTCATTTTTACTGCACTCTACTGCAATGCTGAAAATACAGCTTTCAAAAGCCAGGCTGGTTATCTTATCCTTATGCATTGCAGGTACCAATGTAGACATCAGTATAGAGTGAATTCACTTCACCTGGCTTCAGGTGTGTGCATCTGAACTAGTTAACTCCTCTAACAATCATTGCAGAGAAAGCTGTGGTTACAATCAGCCCTCCACTTAATGGTGAGGTGAAACACTTTTTTTTAGAATTACTCCTAGAAGGAATTTAGAGGAAATCCAGACAAATAGACCAAGGAGTTGGGCCAGATAACCTTTAAAGGTCCCTTCCAACCCAAACTATTCTATGATTCTACCAATTTTAATAATATGCTTCCTGCCCTGATAAAAATAACTGTGTGGCTCTATTATGTATCTACTACATAAGGATATTGGCCATGTCTAATGTATGCCTCAATATTCCCATTTGTACATTATCATGAAAATTGCAATTCTGAAACTGAAAGCATCAGTAAAGGAAGCACTGGCAAATCATAGGGAGTAGGAGCATCTAGTGTATTTGTGTGTTTGTGTTCCTTCTGAATGACCAGTGCTGTCATGGTGAAGCTGGACTTTTTTATTTTTTTTCAATATTATCACCTCATATCAGAGACTGTAATACTTTAAGAGAAAAAAATATTTTAATGATTTGCACATTTTTTAAACATATAACAGTGTTTAGCTATTATTGTCTCTTTTGGCAGTACTTGATACTAGAATTTTCCATAACTCAATTCACAGCAGGACTTGCTGGTACACTCATAATCTGGTTTGACTGATTAGTTCCTATCTGGAGTAAGTGTATCTATTAATACAGTTTAAGTTCTGGCACACCTCAAAGAGCTTTTGTAGGTCTTCTCTATTTTTAATATTTAGATTCTACCCCTAAGATTGATTTCTCATCACTGTGCCATCATTTCCTTGGTAGGCAAATGACAGCCAAATCTATTTTACATTTCCTTTTGATCTTATACTGCAGTTTTTGTCCTGTGTAATGACCTCTATTATATATAATTTTGCATGCATTTTATCTTAATGAAGGTTATATGGTTTGCATCTCTAGGTTAGCTATGGTGTAGTAGCATTTGTAGTGTTTTCCAGTGAATGTTGTACACATTTTTCTGGCAGATGAAGTTGATTTTTTTTCATATTCTACTCATATGTCCTGTAGTCTTGTCAGAGGCACCTGTGAAGTCTCATATTCATTTTAAGGTGCTTAATAAATTACAAAGTCCAACATCTGAAATGTCTCTTAACATTTCTTCCTGACCTTCCATTGTCTTATATTTAGGCAGAGCTGTAGCTGACGATTATATGTCACAGTGGCAGTCCTTTCGAAAAGTTCTTTTTTTTACCTTATCTGGGTGGCAGGAACAGCAGCTTTGAAGGGATTTACGTTTCATTGCAGTTCAATCTTGTTTTGAGTAACAACAGTAGCCAAAACTCAGGCATATTATTTCCAGTTTGGTGCCTTCTTTCTTGGTTCTTACTGTAACCCTAAGTACACTGTTTCCCAGAGCTACTCTAGGTATCCCAATGCCCTGCAGTGTAGATGTTGGAAATAGAACTCATCCCACATAACAGTAGATATGCATGCATACTATGTTTACACTAAATCTATAGAAATTGCTTCACACTAGTGATAATTAATGCTTGTGGTGTTTGCAGATGTTATTTCTTGATGAAATTTTAAAGCCAGAGTTTCTGAAATGAAATAAAGGCAGCTGCTGTAATATTATATTTAGTTAATTAATTAATATGGGTATAGAAAGACATATTATTTTAATACAATTTTTCTTCTTGCTGTATTGTGCAGAAAATTCACAACAATTAATAAAAAGGCAAAGATCTGGGTAAGGGGGTAGGTAAGGGGGTACAACCCAGGGAGTAGTCTAAACACCATACTATGCAGGAACTCTCTCTAGCTTGTCCTTTCTGTCTCTGTGAATCTTGAGTCTGCTGCACAATAAATTATCTTCACAGTGTAGTGAGGTTGAGCATGCACGAGCATGCAAAACTTCAGGTAGTCGTCCTAGCGTAGGTATTGTTTTAAAAAACAAGCAATAAGGCAATTAGCTCCACCATTTATAACATTCCAAGGGTATTGGTAGATGGGACCCTGAACAGTGAGAAATCCTGCGACATGTCTGAGTTTGCACAGGAATAGTTCTATTTCTTAAGAATTATTTTCTTTCTTTAATTCAGAAGAGATTTCCTACACTACAATTCTGGTGGTTTTTTTCTGATTTTTTCCCATTATGATAGGAAAAATTGCAGAGATGAGAAAATCTCTCTTTCAGAGGTGTTTATTTCTAGGTGTTTCTTAGTCTGAAATGTGTCATTTATGAATCAGAGAAAATTACTTCTGTTTGTCACCTCTGGTGTTCCATCCAGCTATCCATATTTTTTACTGGGTGTGATCACTATAAAACAGAATACCTCTATTAAGGCATTCTTTCTTTTACAATAGCTCAGTGTAGTCAGATAGAGAGCTAAGAAAATGAAAGAATGAAAGTAGTTTCCCAAATCACTGGAAAACTTTTTCATTTCCAGAATAAAGTAACAGAGATTTACATTTCATTGCAGAGCAATACTGCTTAGCGTCTTAAGGAAACTTTGAAAATCTTACTTATGGTGACCCAAGAAGATATGCAGTAAGTGGATGTGGAGAACTGAAATCATCCCTACCTCCTTTAGGTGTTTTAAACTTAAATGTGAAGTTTTGGCTGAGTATTTTATGTTGAAGTCTGATATTATCTCTTGGTTTCCTCTTATATATCACACACATTTGCTCAGAAGTCTTATTGCCTTCTGTTTCTACACAGGAAAGAAAGACTAACTGACACATTTTTTCCATAATTTCCCTTTATATATTTTTATATTTTACATTAGAATTCAGGTTGACTTTTTAGCTCTTATTTTATGGTCCATAATTTGCTCTTCCACAGTTATGATTCTTTTAGAATAATTGGTTTGTGATTATCCCCCTATTCCATCTCTAAGTAGTCATTACTTTTAACTGTTTGCCTTTCTGCTTCTTGAGTAAAATTCAATACCTGCTGTGCAGGTCAACAGTTTTCCTGAGAGACAGAAATTGCTGATTATCCTTCCCACAATAATCTCAGTCATGTACTGATTACACACTTACCTGTCTGATTGCCTTGATCCATCCTGAGTTTCTCCCTGAAAACTCAAAAGACTCTCGGGCCTCATCTGCTAGTTAAAAGTGTTAGTGGCAGCTGTGCTTCTCTAGATCTTAGTGTTCATTATTCTTTCTAGAAAGTGTCAGAACCTTTATATAAGTAAGGTGCAGGCAAAGTTCTTCTACTCAGGGCTTTTGCTTCTGGAAAACGAATGCCTGATTTTCTTTCAAAGCTACTGATAGCAGTCTTCATCCACTTGCTAATAAAATCTCTGCCTTATGTCTTAGAAGAGAGTGGTGAGCAATCAATACTTGTATTATTCAGACTACGTAATTAAAAGAATAATTTACCAATTTAAAATTTCAAATCCCTTTTGCTTACTTATTTTTTTGCTTTGGTTGCTTAATTATGCAAATGGCAAATCCACCTTCGATAACCACATTTGTCCATCATCCAAAGCTCATAATGTCCGTGGTGATCTCAAATTCTACAACAAATGCCCTGCAGGCAGTTTGATAAGTAGGACTTTACACAGTAAAATCGCACTGTTAATGATTATCCTCACTGAAATATCACTGGTTTTCCTTGCAAATGAAACTTCAGTAATCTGGGCAATAAAAACTACAGAAGACATTCCATTCCCACTGTTGAGAGCATTTTTAAACCGAGTTATCTACTGATACAGTTTATATATTCTCCTCTGTGGTGGAGAATAAGTTATTTTTCCTGTCCCCACAGGGGAAAGGTGAATGAAATAATTCAGAACCCATTCCGAATTTCCTGTTGCACATCTGATTTAAGGTTAAGTAGTAAGCAACGCAACATAGTGTTTGTACATTATTTTGGATATTAACTAAAAAATAAGAAGTACTGTGGTATAGGTTCCTGTTGTTAGAAGTATCTGTTCTTTCTCTCAGAGCCATACACTTGCCACTACTGATGTAAGGGCAGTCAGGAGAAGGTGCAGCCTTAGGGCTGAATTTTGTGATTTCCACACACCATTCCAAGCTGCAGAATTGAGGCAAATTCCATGTAATGTATATCAGACTAGAGAAAGAGAATTGTGAATGGCTTTTTATTGCTGCAGCCCTCCTCATTTTTTCTCTCGAGCAAGCCTTGTTGCCAGCTGCCATCAACTGCACCATCAGCTTCAGTGTGAGACCATCAGCTGTGAGGAAGGTGAGATTGTACTAAGCAAGGCAGCATATCAGCATGTTCTGCAGAGATTTCTAAAATATGCAGACTGTAATATGCAATGTCTTCTTTACCCTCTTCTTCCTCTTTTTTTTTTTTTAATTTTCCTGTTGGGACACTTTACCATAGAAATTACAGAAAAGATCCTAGAGGTGCTTTTGGACTGAGAAATATTCTATTTCCCTTTTTAAGATTATCATCACGTCTTCTTGGTGTCACAGTACTTCTTTTCACACTATCCATCATGAAATAGGAGAAAGATAAGCACTTCTTTCCATTTCTAGACAAGAGTGAGTTAAAAGTAAAAAATGTTGATGGGATGCAATCTTTGGCTTGCTCCTGTAGAACCGGAGAATTTGTGCATGTAGCATTTGATTTCCAGTCAGGACTCTTCTAAGCATTGCTTTTGTGTATAAAACAACACCATTCCTTTCGTGTTCCTGTTTCGTGCTACTAATTAACATGGTAACTGTCATCAAAAGGCCAGTAAGCATTGATCTGTTTATCTCCCAGAGTGATTAGCAACATGAAATTTGCTAACAGAATTTGCCTGTAACATCACTGAAAAGCAGAAAGGCCAGTTTCACCTCTGTAACAATTTAATGTGGATGGGCTGTCACATCCAAAGGGCGACAGTTTAGTTCTCACCTTAAATAACACTGGTATTGCAACTCTATGCAAATGTTGTTTATAGCTTTTGTTGCAATGAACAAAGACTGTCCTTCATTACCCTGACACTAGTCAGCAGTACTAAATTCTTCCATATGAAAAATTTAATGATGATGATGAAATCCTCTCAATAGGGTTATGAATACTTGGTAATGTTGTTATGAAAAGTTTGAAGAGACAAGATGATTAGATTAAAAAAAAAGAATGAAAAAGACATCCTGTTTATTTATCTCTTTGTATGTGTGTGAGAGAGAGCAAGATTCGGATGAGTGAGGATTTCCTAGAAAGGAAATGACAAAGTTTGCCTCTTAGCACAGATTCTTTTCATAGGACATTTTCAATAATGAATGAAGCTAAAGAAAATACACCTGTGTTTTACAGTTCTTTCACTAATTTCTTGTAGTCGCATTTAGGTTGTGATTGGATCTGTTAGTAAGGTGGTTGTAGGATGGAATGTGATAGAGAAATAAAATTTTCCCAACATTTCATCATCTGTTAAGAAATTATTTCTTAAAATTCATGACAGACAACTGTAATTTTTAACTGAAAGTATTGAAACAGTTCTTCACCAAACAGAATATTGAAACTGTTCAATTTACATAATAATAGTGTGATTTACATATTTATTAGTTTCATTTAATTTGCCACAAACAAAGTGTTCTAATCGAGTTTGAGGATAATCTCTAACCTTCTGTTGTTCTTCATTTAATGCACACACATACACATACAGACAGACACACTCATACTGGCCTTTATCTACATTTCATAGAATGTGTTTGCTTTACCTCCAAACACATTTCTCAATTCCAGGAAAGTGATTTATTGGGGGAAATGCCAAGAAACAAAAAGAAAAAGTGACCTTTACAGTTTTCTGTTTATTGTTCCATATTTTTTTTGTTGTTGATTTGTGAGGTCTTCTCTTTATATCATGTCTGGGTTAAAAATTACAATTACAATTGCAACAATTAACAATTGCAGTCTTTGAAGACAATGTTTAAATGATGATTAACTGTCTTTATCTGTCTTCATTTAATGGTTTGTTATTATTTGAACTGTAAAAATCCTTACATATATAATTTAAAAATTTTCAAGTATTTCCTATATATTAATTTGCAGTCTTAAAAATTATACAAAAAAATAATGTTATGGAGGAAACAATCCCCCAACATATGAATTCCTTGTCAAATGTTCAGTTATCACCATGTGCAATGCTTATCTAAACACTAGAATGGAATCAGGAGGTAAATACAATTCTCTTATTAACATTTTTGTGTGTTATAGCTCCACAACTTTTGCCATCAGGTTGGAGAGAAGATATTCAGTAGTAGCAGGCAATAGCTATGACATAATAAGGAAGTACAGATGGAAATTCTCAAAATAAGAAAGAGAGAGAGCCAGAGATGTGAATGACCCTTCCAATGAAGCACTAGAACAGTGACTCCAAATGGGAAATGTTTCAGTTTTGGGATATATCTCTTTTTTTGCTTAAAAAATTGTGTGTTTTGTGGGTGATTTGTAGGAAGGGAAAAAGCATTTTCTTCCAAACTAGAAAGCAGTCACAGAAGTTCTTTTTAGTCATGAATGCATGGATTTTGAAACTAAACTCCCTATTTGCTGGGCTTCTTATCTTGAGCACAGCACTTTGGTAGTGCAGCAGCCTGCCTTTCTGTTCTGTGTTCATCCTGGACACCTTTGCAATGCTGTTCTGTGTTGAGATGTGAGGTGTCTTTGTCTTCCTTGTGCAGTGTGAAAATGTAGGAGGAATTCAACCTGGAATGGGGTCAGCAAGCTTCACAACCATCACCAGCACTGTGATGCTCTGTGGTCGGGCACATCCCTGCCCCCAGGATGGCACTCGGAATTGCCTGCTCAACACCAGGGAGCTGAGCATCACTTACACTGTCCTGGGAGGAGGTGTCTCTATCCTTCAGCTTCTAACAGTACATTTGTGTGGGGTTCTGTAGGCACATGTGAGCAGATCTAGTTACCTCATGCAAAGTGTCATGAAAACGGAAGGTGCAAAGCCTGTAGGGAGAAGCTGGTTTGCATACAGCAGTCTTGGAGCATAGGTGGACCAGCATCAGCATTCAAAAGGCTTTATTGCTATTTGGACTCAGCCCCATCTATACTACTTTTCCATTTTCACAGTAGTTCTGGTCTCATAAAAAATGTGAGTATAAAGGCATCTTTATAGAGTATCTAAGTTAATCAAATATAAAAAAACCCCAGATCTATATGGTTAAATCCAGTTGTCATGCCTAACACTGAAGGATTCCTAAGACACTCTGAATAGAGACATATTCCCCAAAGAAATACTCCTTCTAGGGGAAAAGTGGCCTATTAAGAGAAGGGTAGGACCTTGGAAACAAAAAGACAGACAGATGTTTCATTATTTGAATGACATTATTTCCCTGGGAGGTTTAGATAGCAATCAAGAGGAGCTGAAATAAATATATACATAAAAAAAATAAGCAGGAGAAGTTATTTAGAGCCTTTAAAGAATAAGGTACAAAGGACAATATATTTCATCAGAAATAGGTAAATGTGTTCTGAATATCCTTCTAGAAAAAAACCCCAAACCACATACACTTTTTTGGAAAGAAAATTCTTCTCCTATACATTCATCATGAGTTCAGTATCTAAATTAATGTTATGACAAGGACTTCAGGTATCAGGATTTCCTGCAAAGGAAATTATTTTAACCTCAACCCAGAAATCACAGGTTATGATGGGAGACAGTACAAGCTTGATGATTAAAAGAGGATTCAGATAAAACTGTGTCTGAACTCTAACGTAAATTTTCTAATGAAATGACAAAGCTATCTTTGCTTTAGAAAGTGTTTCTGACAAAGTTCCATATTTGAGGTTAATGACATGTCTACCTGGTTGGAGTCTTTGAAAAAAATTAAAAGTTGGCTGAGGACATGATATATGAAGAAAGGAAACAAGAAATAAAACAATTATAAATACTTATTCCCATGCTGGCAGATCTGCTAAATAATACAGTTTAAATGAAAGGAACCCTCTGCACATAGTTATATCCTGTCAGTGCCCAGGCCCACTGCAGTAAGAAGAAGGCTTGCCTTTAATTTCAGAGGACATAGGAAAAATCAACGGAAATTCTGCTTTCAGTTATAAATAAATAATTATAAGATGGTGACAGATATGCAATACAGAATATTTCAAATATGGGAGAGAACCACTGCAGGAGCTTCATTCTGCCATTGAGATGGCAAGTAGTGTGTGTTTCTACTTATATTTTTTTTAATACCTTCATGTTGGAAGCACAGAGAAATGTTTCTAAACTTCTTGGAAATTAATCACATGTTCATTACAATCTCTTTCCTGTAAGGAAGTGCCCTAATTCCTGTAAGGAAGCAATGTGTCAAAGCATGCTTTTAATGCTCCTTGTATAAGTCCTTATAATGGTCCTTATATAAGTCCTTATAATGGTCCTTATATAACTTATATAAGTTACTTCCTACCAGCTAAAATGTTGTTACTGGTACCAATGAGTATAAGAACTGCTGCTGCTTTCGTGAAGATGCTCATGAAAGGCAGGGAATCCTTATGGGACATTGCCATAAATTTTTTTCCACACAGTGCTTACTGGGCGGAACAAAATAAGTAATTAACATTTTTAGGAAACTCTTGTCTTTTGATCTGTAAAGGACCTTCACATAAGCAAGTGCTTTTAACATTACTTACAGCTAAAGGTGACTTTCTATAAATATGTCATGGAATAGTCAGTGTACAAAAAAATTTCCCAGACAGCTTGAGGCTGTTTCTCTAAAGACAGTGAGGAACCCAGATTTGAGCCTAGTGATTCATTGTGCAGAATCACGTGGGAAACTGGAAAGAAGGGGGAAAAGGTTTTGTGAGTGGCCTCTGAAAGATTAGTCCCCATATTATAAATGTTGTTCTGCTATTCTGTAATACACACTGTTAAAGAAGGTATTAATTCTAAACCACAGTTTGGGTACAAGGGTGTCAGGCAGCGTTTCTTATCTAGTAAGTCTGGGTCTGCTAAATGTCAAATCCTATCGACTGCAGTAGATATTTACATGTGAATATCCAAGTCACTGGAATAATTTGCTTTTTCCTTGCCTGTCAAAAACATTTGGAGAATGGAAATGCATAACCTGAAACTGTTTTCAGTTTTTTTGTCATATTCTCTAAAATCTTTCAAAAGAGCCGTGTCCACCTGTGGCTCAGTTTCCCCACTGTCTGTGTTTCTCACACTGAACAGCCGTCCTAAAGATTTTATTGCCTCTGCCTGCAAACACTGGCTCATGTATCCCCAAACAATCCTGATTTCCATGTTACCCCTACCATTCTTTAGTTATATCTGTTTATTAGCTTTAAACAAAATATCAATATCTTCTTTCTCCACTTCCCCTCCAAAAAGAGCAAAAACAAAGAAAAAAAGAAAGAAAACCCTATGATACAATTGCTAACTTGGATAGAATGAAGTCTGTCTGACATATGTCCTGTACTCCCAAGGTTATTTTCAAATCTAGCCCATTCTTGCTTATTTTAAGAATATTCTGCATGTCAGTCTTCCCTTACATATCCAGGTTCTGCCAGTTTTTCAGACGCGCTTTGTCTGCAGGTTGTCATGTCAGCCCACAAAATAACATGTATACAATGCAGTTCTATATACAGTAATGTGGTAATGCATTTAAAAATATCCTGGCTGTAAAATAATTGTATGTGGCCAAGATAGGTTTCAATTGATACCGAAAACAGAAAATGCTAATGTTTTTATTGCACTTCTGTTGAATGCCTGAAGTGTGCATACAAGTACTATTCTGCTTCTTAAATCTCTTGACCAAAAATCAGTTGTTCTTATCTTTTATGAGTGAGTATATATGGGAATTGTAATCAGATAGAGTGAAATTGCAGCACTGTGAAGTTACAGCCTGAGCATCTCTCCCGTTCCTGACTAATCCCTTCAAAAGAGGGGCCACACAAGTTCCCGGGGACTTAATCACAGGCACAACTCTTTTCAGGAAGCTTCAAATCATTATAAGAAATAATAATTGGTTAATTTCTCCTGGCAGACCTAACATGACTGAGGGTTACAACTGCATTGTAGATTTCAGTGTAGGACCCTGCAAGAATTGATCTAAATGAGAAAAACAGTCTACATTTTAGTAAATTTAGATAAAAGACCAGGCAAAATATAAGCACACGTTGCATTTCTCTTTGCATTCCTAGCGCGGAGAACAAATAAATCAAAAATTCAGTGTTACTGCAAATAATGTGATGTTTAGCTAATAGTAGATGCCTTGTGAGGTGGGTTAATTTCCCAAATCAATATCTAATTATGTATTTTTACTCATTCTAATAGCAAAATCAAGGGAGCTGAAAGATTTCTTCAGTAAAAAGGAAAGTGTGAGAGAGAGCAAAAATTATGGTTATTTGACAGTGGGTAGCTTACTTTCAATCTCTGCTGGAGGGAACAGTGAAATAATGCAATTCCAAATGCCCTTTTGCTGGGTTTTCTATTTCTTTTTGCTGTCTGTCCTTAGCTGGATGTCTGGTAAAGCAAATTCAGCTATTACTTCCCATACTTGCACCATTAAAAAGAGGATGTGCAGTGATTAAAAATGTTTGAAGCAGACAGGAGATGAGAGTGAAAAATAATTGGGCTAGAGTATTGATTAATGCAGATTTCCATAATACTATTTCTAAATTACATTTGGTTTTGATTGCTCACAGACAAAAGCTTTCAGCTTATTTCCTCTCTCCCTATTTTTCTTACTACTTGTATATCTCAGATGTTCCATTGTTTGTTAAAAAACACTTTTTGTTTTAATTTCTTTAATGTTAGTATTCATGAGGGAAAGAATGTGTTAATATCATTGTTGTCTTGTTTTAGATAAAGACGGATTTCAAACAATTGATTCTCTGTGGGGAATATAATAGTCTGTGTAGCTGGTTGCTCATGGTACTTCTGAGAAAAAATATATTAAGGATATTGAGATTTTATGAAAAAATATTGTGCATTATGATGTGGCTATTCTTTAAGGTTTTTTTTATAAGGTTTGCAATTGATATACTTTGGCTTTCATACATTCCTTATTAAATCCTATGGAATTTTGAATGCATAGAAAAAGGGGCAGCTACTCCTTGAAGAAAAGCCTAGGCAGCGACTTAGCAATCAAACCTATAGTTAGTCAGATGTCTTTTATACTCGATAATGATTTCCAAACATTTTGAGAACCTCAAGCTTTGGCAAAGGTAATAAAAATTATTTTTAATTAGTTCCCATTGGCATTTATAGGCATAATTTTATAAGTTTTATCACTTTAGCATTTTCAATTATTAAGTATTCACAAACCAAATAAGATTAAAATGAAACCTTGCATTCAGTAAGCAATTTGTATGATTGTTTTTCACTGCACTCTAGTAAAGTTTAGAGCAGATGGGGAACTAGCATGGGCAAAAATAAAAGATTATTTTTGGGGAAAACAAGAACAATAGTATATAAATATTATAAAAACTGGCAACACAATAGATTGGTGTTCATTTCCATGTATTTATAACACAGGCGTTTTAGAATACCAAATGACTGGTCATTATTTTGATAGAGACACTGATTACTTTGTTTCCTTCTGTTTCCTTTGCAATCACATAAGCATTGTGACAATAACAATGAAATCTGCAGACAATGGCTGCAGAATATGATAGCAAACTTATCAGTAGACGTTCTGCAGTCGACATGAAAGTCTGCTTTAGCAGAGTTGCATGTAGGAATTCTGAACTTAGACAAAGGCAACACTTTTAAAGAGCAGTGTTTGCTAGCTAGGAAGCCTGAGGCCAGGACGTGTGTAATCATTAGTGTCTTGTCATGTACAGTGTCAAACCTGTAGTCTGGTCTCTTGCACTGGTGCCAGGCAGGGCAGAGGTGTTGGCATGGGCCAAGGAGCAGTTCTGGTGAACAAAATGGGCCAACAGTGGTTTAGAACCAAGGAAGTTTAACTTTATGGGGACAAGCCATGCTGTGCCAGGTGTCTGCTGTGCCAGAGAGTGGTCCCTTGACTATTTAACATATTACCATAGATGTAACCTTAGAGTTCATCCTCTAACAATTGGTGTCATCTGGCAGAATTGAGAAGAAAAAAAAAATCCTGTCATTTACCAGTGGTAATAAAGCTAAATCCCAAACCACCAAAGGGCTTCCCCTGATTTAGGATTGTCACGATCTACAGCGAACTAACATGTATAAGCAAATTTTAGAAGTGTGATAACCAAGAAAATTAGATAATATAGCAAGCTAATAAAGATAGCAAGCTAATAAAACTCGATTTTTCAGAAGGGCTTTAATAGTGCAGAATCAGTGTGACACTAGCCACTGCAGAATCCAGCTTAGAGCTGGCTTTGATACAACTGTGCTGGTGTGCAGGCAGTTCTCTCTTGCATGTTTCCAAAATGTAGCCTGCTGATGTACACCTATTACAGCATTTACAATAGCACTTGAAAGCAAAGCTTTGAGTAGTCAAGGACGTCATCCATCTTATGCTGTCTACAAATAAGAAAACTACTCTTACCAAGTAAAAAGAATTTCAAACTTAAACACAGGAATATAAATGAATTGGATTTTTAATGAGTGAAGAAGTCCTTTAATGCACATTGGACTCCACAATTATTTGTTCCAAGATCTTTTAAAAGCTGAGTTTATGAATTTGTTTTGGATTTTTTTTTCTCAACAAAATTTTGGGGATGTAATCAATACTTCATCACTTTGAACTACTGCTTTGGAAGCTTTTAGTTTTGGTTTGAGTTTGAAACAATGAATCCTACTACTAAATGTAAAAAATCTTGTACTTTTTCAACTAACAAATCTCAGGACTCTTAGAATGAGCTCAAAATGTGGTGAATTCAAGACTATGCCTGCATCTGAAAAACCTTTAAAACACTTTTTTAAAATATTTTTTTTCCTCCTTGCCTAACTTTGTCTTGGCTTCCAGGTAGATTAGAATAGACATAATTGGGGTAGGAACTTTTGGTTTCTTTGGTTTTACAAGGAATGAACATTTTCAGTTGGTTAATATAGATCAAAAAAAAAAACAACAAACAAGGAGAACAATCAAAATAGTTAATACAAGTCCTTCTATACTTCAATGACCCCCTCTTTTTGGTATTTCTATTCTACTCTTTCTCATTAAAATAGAATACTTTAGCTAAAATTCGGGAAGTTCCCAAAGTACTAGCACTCAAACTTCACTGACTCTAGCTCGATCAGTAGTGGAGACATCATAGCAGTGTCTTTAATAATATATATTAAAAGAGGATCTCAGTCTTCAGATTACTTAAATGGTTCAATAAGTATAGGCACTAGGCTGCTTGTTCCTGTAGTTTCACATTTTCACATCACTAATGCATGTTACTGTGTATATCAACACAGAGTTTTTAATTTTTGTTCTTTTATGATTTATTGACTTCATGACATAGTTAAAAAGTGTATTTTACTTTTGCAGAATTCTCTCTGTGCTGGACACACCCCACCATAATCTGTTTGGTCCCTTTTATACACTTTCTGAAGGTTACTCTCCTGTAATTAAAAACAAATTTTCTGCCTGAATGCCCTTTTAGGTTTTAATTATAAGTATGCACATTTTGCACGCCTATATTGTTACTAGCGTCTTTAGTAAGTGTCCTGATTTGATGAAGAAAATTAATAGAAAATGTATTGAGAATGTTTTTACCACTGGAAGATTTTAGAGGTTTTCCAAAACCATATTAAATTTCCATCCTCTACAATAAATAAATAAACAAGAAAGAAGAACAACAGCTGTGAACTTTTGGTTCAATAATGTTGCATACTGGCCATTGGGATTTTCAGCTTACTGAATAATTTTATGGAATAGATATGTCTCTTGTCTTCAGCAGAGCTGGAGAAAGATATCATCTCTCATTACAATTCCATTGCAACTTTCCCTCAGTTGAACATCAAAACTTTTCAGGCTTTTGGACTGGTTTGTTTGTGTTAGACGGGGCTCAAAGGCAGCGGCTCGTGTTTGTTTGACAGACTATCACTTACAGTGCAATGAACGCAGGCGTCTTTCTGGCAGCATAACCTGCCCACGGTTTTTCACTTTCACTACATTCTGCTGCATGCTGATTGTCACCACGGTGTTGCCTTAACCAAGGAATGAACTGTAGGGTTGAACAGGGAGAAAAAAAAGGCTTGCTACTCATATCCCTCTGTGTTATTACCAGTATGTTTTAAATCAACAAGCAGCTGATGACATTTAGTCAGGGACAGCAATCAATAAAGAGAAAATCAGAGCTCTTAGAATACCTCTGCTAGCTTTGCCTGCTCAGCTTGTTCTGCCCTGTTCGCAACATGCAGCAAACCTGAGCTTGGAATGTAGCACAAAGTAATTTTTTATCCCACTCAATTATAAATTCTTGGTTACTGAATATTTAATGCCATGATTAACACTGTAATGATCCGTGTCACAATTTTTATTTGTCCCTTTCATCTGAAGGATCCCAAAATGCTTTCCATATCTCTGATTACACAAAGACTACAGAAAGGTTTCTTAATCCGACAAGGGGAAAAAATGACTGCTTTAAGAGCATAGCACTTCTCATTGTTATTAATGATGATAATCATTCCTGGCACTGGCTGTAAGTTTCACCTTTTTTTGAGGCTCTCAGAAAGCAATTTATAATCCAGCATTGGAAGTCTTCACTCACAGCAGCTTCACAATACAGATAAGCTTATAACTTATATCTACAGTAAAGGAAAGTGGAGGCACACACATTAACAGAGTTACCCAAGTCAACAATGCAGTTATAATTAGAGATCTGAGGAACTTTGAAAAAGTTCACATATTCTCACCTTAATGTCCTATTTTAGCTGTTATGACATATTTCTGAACTAAATGTCAAGATAAGATGTGACAGAATCTAGGGAAGAAAATCCAATTCCATCCTATTTGGATAATTAGTTTTTTCTAGAATGAAAAAGCTCTGCCTTGGTTGTGAGACATGAATACTTAAAAAAAAACTAAAGAGGAACTGAGGCACAATATGAATTTTTCAGGAGTTCTGGAAAGTTAACAAGCTATTTTGAGGCTTACAGAGCAGAAAATTGCTATGTTTGGAGTAAATCAGTTTAGTCATTAGGACAAATCTGGTGCTTGTGGCACATACCAGGGGCCTCCATGAACGGGATGAAAACATCAACCTGGGTATAATGAGAAGTTTAGTTGCCTGAGATGTGGACTTGGGGGTAGCCAGCTGACAATCTCCGTGTGGAGGTGAAACTATCCATATGGCATATATATGTATATCTTAGCTAATATCAGCCCATTTGTTGATGGCATACAAAGTCCTAGCTGTTGCTTCTGTGTATTGTGCAGAGATTAATATATGGTTCCTCCTCCTCCCCATCAGCTCCTTATCACCTAAACTGCAGACTGCATGCTGCTTATGGTGTCTGAGAATGGGAATTGCAGTGGAGAAACAAATTTCATTCCATGCCCTCTTTCTGTCTGGCCACCACAAAGGTAAAAGAACACGAGTCTTGGGACTGGCGAGACAGGGACCTTGGGGATCCTGGTTTTACAGCCTGAGTGAATGAGGGAAAAGAAATGCTGTGACCAGGTGCTTCCCTCTGAATGTGCTTTCATGACCTGCAACTTTCTTTCCTCCAGATAATTATTCTGCATTTTTCCAGACCTCATTGCAATCTTTTAAATCTTGCACTCGTGGTTTCATAGTGGCTGAGTGTCTACCAGACAGTTAGTGAGAAGAGTCTGCTCCCTCCAGGGAGGACGTGTAGCATCACAAATGTCAGCTCTTATACTTGGTTCAGTTTGCATGTTGGGCATGTACTGCTCACTGTTTTGTCTCCTGCTCTAGGATCCTAAGGTTAGCTGTCACCATGTGGGACATCAAAATCTGTCTCTGACAGAAGAAATCTTATAACTTATGGGAGATGTCTTCATATGTTATAAATCATCCAGATTCATTTATCTTTCCCTCTAGGTAAAATTTAAACTGTACCTCTTCTTCCTTCTCTTCTCCCTCCCACCTTTTTTGATTACCTTGGCTGATTATGTAGTTTCAACTGTAAGAAGTATTCTCTGTGAAGGCTGGATTTAGCAAACATAAATAAATGCATCCAGCAACCAGATATCTTCTCTTCTGTCATGCATCATAATCATTTTAAAAAATATATTAATCTCACAAGACTTTAGTTGTAAAATTGCTTTGATTTCCTTTGACCTTTTTTCACTCCTCTGCAGTCTTTGTACAGCCCCATTCATTTATCCATCAATTCTGAAGACAAAAACTCCTGAGAGTTTTTTGAAGAGCCAGACTTTTGTGCTTGTAAAACAAACATTGTGAATGTTTTAATGAAACTTCTTTTTAATATTTTCCTAATTTTAGAAGCTTTCCATGTGGATTGTGTCACATTTCATTATAAATTCTAGACAAAAGAGCCTATTAGTCTGACAGCAGTAAAGATGTTCTTAATTCCTTTGGTATCCTTCCCATTCTGCACACTGGGATGACACAAAGAACATGAGCCTTTCTGAAACAGGCATAAAGTAAACAGCTTGTTATATAGGTCATCTTTATTTGCTATTCATTAATGCTTTATTGTTCATGGCTTTTTACTTAATTGTATTTATTTATAGAAATTTCCCACTGCAAGGCTGTTTGGCTATGGCACAGTTTTTACAAAAGACATTTATTTTAATATTTACATACTTAACATGCAAAAGTTATATGATAAAATGTTGGAAACAGCTTTTATGTAACTGTTCATAATTTGAAAACAGCAAACTCTTTACCTTCTGTTCCCTTCTTACTAAGAAAAAATAAAGTCACCATAAACTACACATTAAGCATTAATACTGATCTTTATGGCCAATCAGACATGTGAACACAGGTTGAGTGTAATAATTATCAATGAATTTATCTCGTTGTTCTGGAGCTCTGAGGGATTTTCTGTGAATCTCTGTTCTCTGCAGCTTGCCACAAAGAGACTCCTTAGCCACATATCTTTGTGAGAGTCTGTTGATTACCAGAAAACCCTACATCAGAAATCCTTCACTATTAGTAACGGACCTCAGAACACATAAGAGAAATTAAAGTTTTTAAAATAAATTTGGACTTGAGTAGAAAATCTTTATAGTCCCTTGACTGATACATTGGTTTTCATCAAACACAAACTAGCAACTATATTTTATACAACATCAAAAAGATTGAGGCATCATATGGGAATAGACTAACCTTTCCTTTTTATTGTTTCAATGGACTAATAATTAATTCATTACTTTTCATGAATATGTTAACAAATTTCTAACAACTGCCCAAATCTACTGTAATGACATGTTTAAACCAGACAGGTATAATGACCCGTTACAACTAGATGTCTGAAAGGTCACAGGTCATCCCAGGGGTACTGCCTACCCTTATTAATGCATTAGTAGATGCAAATATTAGTTATACTGCTGCCCTGCCATGAATTTCCTTATGAATATTTAGCAGGTATAGTACAACCCAATTGTGAAAGGAGAAAAGTAAGAGATAATATGAAGATAAATGAGAGGTGTATCTTAAGACACTCACATGTATTTCTCAGTCAGGGTTTTCAAGCATATAAAACTACATGGGCTTGATCATCATTTAAATCCCTCCTTCTTTACACTGGTTCTGCAAGAAAAAAAGCAGAATGCAGGTTTGATTCATGTTTTGTCCATCCTATTTCTAGCATCTGAGCTGAAAAGTTGCTTTGCAGCTCAGGGACAGACCAAGATAAGTGGACATTAAGTGTCCTGTCAAAAATATTTCTTTTAAAAAACACAGAAAAATCAGGTCAAGTCAGATGTGTTGGAACAGCAACAAAAGTCATGTGGCTTAGTTTAGATGCTGCTTAGGACTTACCTTACAGCTTTTTATACAGAGACTAGAATGGTTCACCTGTCTAACTACACTTCTTCTGTATCTGAGGGTTAGTATTAAAAAAGCCAAAAACTGTCCCCTTGGCTGGTTTTTATTTTTTATTTATTTATTTGACAATCATTTTCTTCTTTTCTGAAAAAAAAAACACGAAAAATTGGGGTTTTTTTTTAATCTGAGTAGAAACACCCTTTTTGAAAAGTCAGCATTAAGGTACACTGATGTTCCATGCAATCTGTAGTGTTAGAAATTAATAAGTATTTTCTCTGTGTGATGTTGGTTTGCCTAGGTACATCCACAAGAGCAGCCCACTGTAGGTGAGGGAGAGTGAAGTTTTTATTTGCATAGTCATTTGTAGACTGGGACATAACCTGTGCATGGGGTGGGAGAAGGAAAGAGAGAGGAGAAAATGCTTGTCATAGGAAATGGAAAAGATGCTTGAGGAGACTGTGAATGAGCAGTACTGTGCATATTGCAGGCCTGCAGGCCACATGCCCTGTGTACTTGCTGTAGTGTGCCATCATAACCACGCGCACATGCAACGTCTCATGGGTTGCCCTTTCTTATAAAAAATGGGCTTACTGCCTGTGTTGAATTTAATTACACAGGAAAATATGAGCCAATGCCTAGATTCAGTCTAGAAAAAGGCACTTTCTGGTCTTGTTCCTAGCCTGAGAATCACAATAAAGTGCATGGTTCTGTATGCAGATATCTTAATGAGCCTTGGGAGTTTGCCATCTTGAGCTTCAGCGTTTCAACTCTTTTCACATGGAGACCCTCCAAGAACTTAGAGCCAAACCAATGAGCCAGTCAAAGTCTGTGTCATCTGGTCAGGAATATAAAACACCCATGTGTGGTGGCATATATTGCAATGCAGACTGCACTGTACTTGTCAGCAGTGGCCTGGGCCAAGTCTGAAAAATTATTCTTTTTGCAGCCAGTCTCAGCATCCAAGAAGTGACATACTAATCCTAGAAGCCTGCATTATACCACTGTAGCAGATCTTCCTGTGCACATAATCACAGACTCCTGTAAAAAATGTTTTATAAGGGTATCATAGAATAATACGGACAGACTTTCAGCTCAGAGTTCCGTTCAAATGATGTGTATGCAGGCTCTTTCTGTCAATGACTCTCATGTCTTTGCTTTGCAAGACAAAGTATATAATTAGTGATTAATCAATCACTTCTCACATTACGGTTTTGATCATCCAACACTGCAGTTTACAGACTGCAAATCATAGTTCACTTGCAAGAAGGATGACGAGGCTCCAGAGGCAATGCCAGTCTCATAAATAATGGAATGAGAAAGTTGTGTGGTCCTGTTGAAGACCCAAGATGGTTACTGATACAGCGAACTGGACGTTATCTTCCTTAAATGAAATCTCTATATATTTTTATAACTCTATCAGAGAAAACTGAAGAGGATGAATATTCTTCTCTGAAAGAGGGCTAGGCACACAACTTACAGGAGGCAGGGCAAAGGCCTGTGGCATGGCTCTACCTTACTCACACTGTTTGGCTTGAGAAAATCCAGCTCTATCTCAAGTATGGCTACCAAAAGCAATTAAGACATAACCAAAGCAATATGAACTGGTTTCAGCTTTAGAGTTTTGTAGCTCTCTGAGTTAGTGTTAAAATGAGTTTATGCATATCTTTTGGGTGTGTGACACTCTGCCTCAGATGACTCTGTTTGAGCAGGGGGATTGGATCAAATGCCCTCCACAACTCTCTTCCAACTTCAGCCCTGCTGTGATTCTATGATTAACATAACATTAATAGCAAGTCATGTCACATTTATAAAACCTATAACTTTTTTTAAATCCAGAGCAGTGTGGGTACTCACTGCCAAAACTGGTTGCTAAATTGGTGTCTGCAAGTGTTGTTGTATTACATGCATATATGCTATGTTGCTTCTGCTACTCTGAGTAAGTTTTTAGGTAAGGGTAAGGCACTAATTGTACTTGCATGAATGTGTGTGTTTGTGTTATTATTTTGCATTGTTTGTGAGTAAATTAAAAAAAACCAGTAATTTGTGGAAGGCATGATATGTACCGTGATTTCCTTCCTATAATCCCCTTCTGCTTCTACCTAACCAGTTGTTTTGGCAACAATAACCAGTGAATATCTAAAACTTCCAAGGTTAAAAAAAAAAAAAAAAGACTGAAGTTGTTAAGTGGAATTCCCTTAAGACCTTCCTCTGAGAGAAGACGTGTAAGAAGTGAGAGATATTTTTACTTTTGTGCTTGTGGACTGTTTTCTTTCACACTACTTTTCAAGCCCACCAGTTTTGTTGGGACAATGGAAATAACCCTAACTGACAGATGTTCCTATTGAAGTTGTAATAAATCCTTAAAAAACACTGCTAAGACATCAGCATCACTATTCTGTGTCCTTTGATGTATTTGTTAGACACACCCATAAAAATTTAAATTGAATACAGGCTCTACCACCAAATGCTTTAAGTTGTAAAAGAAACTTTCATTCTTTTCCAGAACCAGAAGCAATTATCCACAGCTCAAAGCATTTCAGCAGACATAATGAGGGTATGATATTAACCAGTCAATTGGACTAATCTGAATGACTGTCAGTACTCCCAGCAAAAGAGGCCTTATTATAGTTACAGCTATTACACTGCTGCAGTTACAAGGTTACTTGGAAAGCTGAACTCAATCTATCAGCATATTAAAGACTGAAATGCCAAATCATCAAACTGTAAGCCTTAATACACTGTTTAGAAATGGTGGGATGAGGAGGAGGCCTACAAATAAACTTAGAGAGCATGGGAGCTCCTCGACATAATTCTTCTCCATATTCTGAACCACTCATTCATCTGAATGATGTGTGGGAAGTTTCTATATGCTCTGTCATCTTTCTGGAAGTTTTCTTCAGCTTGCAACTTGCAAGAGACACTTCTTGCATTATAAGTTCTCATTTAAATGAACTAAGGAGGTTACATTTCATTATTATGGATACATTTTTTAAAATTTGATTAATAAGAAAAGTGAAAGAGCCAGCATAAGTGTTGATACTGCATTAGAGGATCTGGAATCGTAATAATCAGGAAGCATAACTGGTTATTTCTGGTAAAAATTGCCAGATTTCTTTCTCTCAAAGCATAAGGAAGGTTCAGCTGTGCTTGCTATAGCAAGGCCGTAATTAGACAAGACTACTGCATACTACATTATACATCTGGAGGTTAGGAGTGAGGAGGATCAGGACCATAAAAGTAAAAGGTTTTATGCTTAATACAGAGAGTTGGAATGAGGGAGAATCTGGAGCTGGATTTCAGGTCAAATGAGCTCAATAAATGAAATAACAAGATCAATTTTAAAAGTCCCTATGAAAAAGCAAGGCATGAAGAGACAGACTTCTGGTCCAGACAGAAGGAACTACAAGAAGGACTAGACAGAAACCCAGTACTGAGAGGAAAACAATAGTGTGAAGTGCTCTTTTTACTGGAGTGGGCTGACATCTTTCTTTGGCATCCTAATGGTAGTATGGAAATTGAGGGAGCCACACCTCAGATGTAATACAGTCAAAGTTCTTGGCTAGAAAGAGTTATTTTCATTTCAATTTAACAAAAAGAAACTGAAAAAAACCCTGAAAGTTCTGCATTAAGATACAAAAGGACATATAGGAGCATGTGACCTAGCAGAAAGAGGTGTTTCTTTGTTTGAACTCTTCTACAAGAAGATGCTTGTTTTCACCAGAGAACCAAATCAGCCAAAGACAACTGGAAGCCTGGTACAGGCATGATCTGATTTTTGACTTTGCAGCTAGGCTTTTAGAGGTTGATCGTTTCTGAAACCTGTGTTGGATGAGGTTACTTGTCTTCCTTCCAGAAATCATTGATTTTAATCTCAAGTTACATATTAGGAACAGTAACAAAGATATCACATGGCAATAAAGAACAAATATATAGCATATAAATCTAGTATCTAGTGGATATTCAGGTGTAGCAGCTTAGGACTCTTTTTATACAATATTCTATTCATAGGTAGATGTGAACATATTTTGGCTCTATCTCAAGCCAACTGTTTGCAAACAAATTTCAACCCCAAAGTTATATTGCAAGAGTTATGTCACATGCAATTCCAAGTGATAAGCCCAGATCAGATTACTACAAGTACCATTTGGCTAATGACCAACGAACTGTACCTCAGCTTGTGCCACGTTGATGGCAAGGTACCTCAATCTCTTTTATACCAGTCCGCTAGTATATAAAAATTAAACAAGAGGGTATTCTGGCTGTGAGACTAACTTTATCACCTGAATAATTCAGAATTTCCTTAAAAATTTGATATTTCTTTTCAATGTTCACCTCTTCTAACTCTATTTTAAGACCGTGAGTAACTCTGACTCTTCTGTTTCGTCTCTATTCCTGCTTTCTCTTTTGCTTCCAATCCTGTTCCTTTTCTGCTGTCTCTGGGCTTAGCAGTTCCTTCCCTCACTTTGGAGTATAACCTCTAGCTCAGATTGCTGTCACAGAATCCATAAGGTGAACATCCATAAGTCCAGCAACAAGAGGAAAAAAAATAAAAGGACAAATCTGTGTAACCGTGAAAGTCTTTGTACATTTGATACATATACACGTTGAGATTTTATACAATTATATTTAACTATATATAGTTAAATAAACTTTTATGTATTTTTATAAATATATATATATATATATGTATCATATATATATATAAATTTCCATAGATTTTTTTCTATGACAATAGATATTCTCAGTATTTTTTATGGGCTACCCTCACCTAACAGATGTTTTGGGTGTACCAAATTCTGTCCAAAAAGGGCACTTTTTGAGAAATTTTTAAAAATAATTACAACATTAATGTTTTATTTCAGCACAATAATTCCAATTTGCATATTTAAACAGATCTGCAACATTCTAAAATATTTCTTCCTCTAGTAATTGTTGAAATGCATGATTTTAGTTATACAGTGTCATGAGAAAAAAGCATTCCTTGTCCTCACTGGAGAAAAGTTACCACTTTAATACTAGATTCATTTATGAAGGATTCATATAATTTTATAGCCTTATAGTTCACAGAAACTTTTCTTTTTAAAAGGTTCATCTCAATGTTCATTTTAATTTAGCTCTTCTATAATGGAGTGTTTTTTACTGGAATGTTTACAGTTGGTGCATAGATAAATCATAAACAGGAATTCTAATTCTTTGGTAGTTATTCATATGAGTTCCATTACAGCCTCACTGCAGGCAGTGATGCACTTCAAGGATTGTGCTGATGCTGACGTTATAAAGCAGAAGAACAAAGTTTAAATGGTCTGTAAATGTCAGCAGAATCCTGATAGTAAATTATGACCTTGCTATTGACTCCTGAGTACCTTTAGCTACGTTTTATGCATTTCATATAATGAAAGTGTCGTTCTCTTCAGATGACATAAACAAAAGAGTAGCATAGCTCCCCAAATTCATGAATTAAAGCGAATATAAGATATTTATCAGGAGCTCTGTGAAGTTATTTGGAGAAGTGAAAGTCATCTTAGGAAAGCAATAATATCTAGTGAGTAGTATTGCAAGAAATACTAGCATCTGTATCCTTACAGGAATTAACATTTTTTAAACTTTTTTTTTCCTTTGGTGTAGGAGTTCAATATACAGAACTCTGAGATTCAGCATATTAAGCTTTCTTTATTCCTAAGCATAAAATTTGGATTCTTGCCTTGCTTTTTCATTTATATATTTAAACTTTGTAGCTTTGAGGGGGTACATTAATGTCCACTGCAGTGTCTGTGTCCATGAATGAGGTTCCAAGGCAAACTGAATTCAATAATACAGAGTTGATTATGGATAACAGAACCAGAAGTTTGAGCTTGACATATAAGTGACCTTGTAATCTTCTCCTTAGAATTCTTGCCACCATTCCTCCCTCCTGCCACTCTCCTTTATTGTGTTTTAAAATTAGGTTAGAAGGACTTTGGGGCAGAGACCATGCTGCCACTTACATTCCAAGGAAGAGCTTATTTTTTTTACTGCACTGGAAATGTATCTATTGTGCAGATAATTTTTTGAGTTCCTAGTCTGAAATGTTAAAATTTCATATCCTCCTCATTCACATCCCCTTCATAATTCTAAGTGGCGTTCAAGAAAGTTGTATGTTGCTCATTTCATTTCACTTCACAGCAATGAAAATTATCTCCACTGGCTTCTTTCTTTCCTCAGCATTACCCGAAAATTCCTGCCTTACCTATTTCCTTCATAACCTTTTACTTACTGTTGTAAATCTGGGTGTAGTCACAGAGCTATTAGTAATTTTTTAATATTTTTTTTTCTGTTGGAAGAAGAGTAGGGCTACGAAGTAAAGGAAAACTGTTTAAAGTGTCACCAGTGAAGTCAGTGCACAGCCAGGATAGGACTGAAGCTTTGAAATTCCTATTAAAGCTTTGAAGTCTTTGGAGTTTCTCCTTGGCAAATGTCGATACCCTAGAACAGGAGTTCTTCCACTTCAAAAATAGTGGAATCATCAGGCACCTTTATTGTCCTTATCAAAAATAGCTACTGTCTTTTACTGCTAAAAATGGCTTCTGATGAGTACACAATGCTGTACTGCAGATACGCTGGGTAGTATTTTAGAGGCCATAAGAATTCTGTACATTAGAAAGAAATAGTTCCTTCTAATACCAGGAAAATCCAAGGGATGCCTAAATTTCTTATGTATGCTGCATCAGAAGCCAGCCAGGAACAAATAATAAATCAGTATTGATTGAAGCACTCAGGAAGTTCAGAGAACCAAAGTGTTGAGAATTTGACAAGTGTGGTCAATAAAAGAGGCAAATCCCATTTGACCATTCAAAACAACCACAGTCCTTGCAATATTCACTGGAAACTTCATCAGATTTTTTAAAAAATGCCTTACATAAGAATTTTTCAGACCCTGATGAGCTATTGGCTTTCATCTTTAATAACCAGTATAAGGATGCTGACATCCTTTGACTACAAAAACCTGGCCAGCTAATGAAGCAAGGTGGAAGCAGAGAGCTAGGGGACTCTACTCAAGGGGTCTTCTGTCCTTGAGTTCAGGCACCATGTGGGTGAGAAAAAGTCTTATATCATCTGAATGGGAAGATAGGATTTTAATCTGAATGTTTTGTATATTCTTAGGAAACCTGGACCTATTGTTTCTATCCAGCTGCACTGTTCAGTGCATTCACAGCAGATCAGAGCTCTTCCCAACTGGGACCCCGTGGCCTATGCCCATCTCACCGCATCTTTTCTCATTTTCTGGTCCAATGCTGTGTTCACCTTCCAAACCATGCAAAACCATTATTCTTTACGTATTTAAGTACCTGCTGAAGACCCACTTTTATTGAGCTGTTTGTCAGAGGTTGATCACTATTAATATAAAGATGCTCAAGCGTCATGTCATATAGAACAATTTCTCAGAATAATTAGATATGGTTCTTATGCTGCATCAGTGGTCACACTTCTCTAGCTATAGCTTCTACTAGCAGCACCAGATAAATACTTGTTGAGACTGAAAACAATTGTTGTTCAAATAAGCATAAGAAAATGTGAGTTCATGGTTTATAGTCATCTCTGTTGTTAAATAGCCCAGGAACACATGCAGTTAGCACAGGCCATCCCCTCTAGTTGCGTATATCTCTAAGAGTTTGCATAGAAATACATTTACTCAGAAAACTGCTCTGGAGCTTTCAAACTGATTTGCAGTGGAATGCTGAGAGACAAGTTATATGTCTGAGCTCAAGATGCTGCACACACAGTTTGCTGCAAGAAAAGACAATTATCTTCTGCCTTATCTTCACTGAAGGGGGAAGACATAAAATAGTCATAGAGTAGTTTAGGATGAAAGGGATCTCTGGAGGTCAACTAATCCAGTCCCCTGATGAAAGCAGGTCTAATCAGATCAGGTTGTTCAGGGCCAGTCAAGTTTTTACCACCTCTGAGGACCGCCTCCCACAATGACTATAGGCAATAATTTTTCCCCCATATATCCAATTTAAATTTCTCACATTCCAGTCATATTCAAACAGGACTTTACAAATTCTACTGTGAACCATTTAATTAAAAATTGGTTTCCCAGTTTAGATATTTTTATACCAGATTTTATACTAACTTTTGTATAAAGAGTTTTCATATGACCAAGAAGTTTACAGACTTTGAATATAGACCAAATTTTACCTAAAACTTCCAATCTAAGTCTTTAAACCAAAGCTTTTATTCCTAAAATAGAGCTTGCACATGATTGAATTCAGTCCGTATTCTAACAAGCATGAATTTGCTGATTGAAGAAAAGAAAGCTTCTGATATTTTCCTGCACCTTTTGAAAATGCACCATGTCCAAATGAAATAGAAAAAAAAACCTCCAGCAATTGGAACCTGGTTATTAGAGTAACCCAGGGTGCATTTTGTACTCATATTTCTACCTAAACTAGAAGAAGAATATAATCTGCCCTTTTTACCTTGGTGCATGTTCTCTTAGGCAGTTTAATGGCTCTGTTGTTGACAAAATCATTCAGAGGAAAACCCTTTTGGTTTAGCTTTTTAATTATTACTTTATTTTACTTATGTTCACTGAGATGAAATAGAAAGGAACTGCAAAAGCTGTATGCCCTTGAGACATAAAAGGATTCTTGTGAAGAGGTAATATCTTTGGAATAGTGTACTGACTGTTTGCAATTCTGGGCTATGCTGAAACATTTCACCACTCGTCAGAAAGAAGATTAAAACCTCCCATGTGCTATAGAGCTGACCAGTGACAAGTCCTCCTGCAGGGAAGATGCATGTGTCGGAGACAGTAGGACTCTTTTGTCAGTCATAGCAGACGGGAACAGTGAAGTGATTTTATGAGATGTGAGATGATGGTCTGAAAGACTGAAATGGTAAAATATTCTTGCTTGTCATCAAGGGCAAGAGGTTTTATTTCTAAGGTTTTCTAATCACTGCATCAGGTTTAACAATCCCTAATGCATAGCTATAAGTAGTAGCTGCAGCAATAAAGAAGAACCCTATTGTATCTCTTCTGGGGTAACTGTGGACTGTGCTGATCTGTAATTGCAGAGTACTGAAGTGATCTGTCTCATTCGGTATTAGCATATTAATTATGGACACTATGGGCCTCTGCCTAGTGAAACCACCTATTCATGCCAAACTTCAAACATGCGTGTTGCTTTTGTCTGCTCACAGCCATCTGATGGTTACAATCATCAGACACTGTCAGCATAGTGCAAAGTACTGAATACTGATCATCACTCTACAGACTAAGTCAGCTGACCGTAGTCAGTCTCTGCGAAGTGCTGCCCAGCTCTCCCAGGACCTCAGCACCACAGCGAATTTTTGCGATGTAATAGGACTCAGCAGTCCCATTTTACTGACTTCTTTTTCCATTCCACCCATCAGAGTGGAAATAGTCAAAAACAGCATTTTCAAGATCTGAATGAAATTTTCATACTACACTTATATCCTTAGCTGCAAGCCATTACTGGACACTACTTTGTCCAATTTAAAATGGTTTTGATATCCGTGGTTATCTGTTCTGCAACACCAAAGCTAAGGGAAAAATATCTTTTTTGACTGCAAACTCCTGAATATATTAGGTGAATCTCTGTGCAGTGAATTTACACTTGCTGACAACAGGCTCATCTAGGTTTTGTTCTTGAGACTTGAAACCAACTCATGGATCACACTTCCCCTGAATTTGAAGGCAAAAATTGAAAACCATTAACTTAAAAATACTTCCCTGTCCTGCTGTGTCATTCTTCAGTCAAATTATTGGGACTGATATAAAGTGGTTTTTTATTTCAGTCAACAAAGGCTCTTTTTATTTGATTTTGCTTATATACTGGCTTACACAAAAACCTTAATTTCAGTATTCCTCCTTCTTTCTCATCAAGTCTGTAAAAGTATGGAGTATTCTGCCTGTGTGCCTTTAGATAAAATCCTATCTTGTAATGAAAGCTCCAGTCTAAATTGAAGTAGGTGTCTAGAAATATGATATCCTAGCCAACTTTCTACTATTTTTTTTTTCATTCCTCTCTTATTCTCAGCAGTAGCTCTGGCATTCATGGTCTGCTTAACAGCTGATGCCAGTTCCATTAAAAAGGAATCCAATTGCAATGTACAAAATTCAGTTTCAAACTTTAGTGCCCAGAATTTTTGGTCAAATGTGACCACTCTTTCTTGTGCATGTTATCAAATTTCAAATGAAATATTTGGATCTGAAAAATAGTTCAGGGAAGGGGAGGTGTGAAGCCAAGTAGCTCTTTCGTCAACAGGGGGTTTTATGATGTGTCAGTTCTTGCTGATTTTCCTTTTCTACCCACAGGCTAAGCATGAGAATTCTCCTTTTGAAGGGGCAACATAATTTTTTGTTAGACCACAATAGAAAAGCTTACAATACTCAAATATTGTATGCAAGAGAACTCGTAATACTCTTATTGTAGGCCTCTCCAAAGGTATGTGTGTGTCATAGTATTTCATGCTCTGGGAAATAATTGTCCTCTCTTTTCAGACTGCACAGATTCTTTTTTTTAAGAGACAATCTACAAATCTACACAGGTGAGCCGATAAAATATAGAGTACTATCCAAAAGTCAAAAACTTATGAAGAAATTCCAAGGTTCAGAGATATGTTATGGAAACTGGAGTAAGAAAGATGTGAAAAATGGGTGAAATAAGAGCACACAAGCAATACCACAATAAGATTATGAGAAGCAAAGGGCAAACACAAATCTTGAATAGAAAGATGAACAGAAGAACAGATTAAAATATTTAGTTGCCTTGCTGCTGTGACAGCAACATTATTTCACAAGGACTAGATAACACAGAATAGAGTTGCAGGGAGACTAGTAAGAAACAGGTTCCAGGAGTCCTAAGGATAATGTTCATGATGTGCACTTGGAATTTAAATGTTGAGCTTCAAAACACCTTCTGTGATTTTAGGAGTCTGATCCTGAGGTCCCTTACAGTTCTCCAGCTGATGTCCACTAAATAAAAATCAAGACAGAAACTGTAAACCATTCATATCCAGCACAGAGAAGATAGGAAATGCTAATTATACTGAATTCCATTTCACATGGAGTGTTTCTACGTCTGAAAAAATATGTGAAATCTTTTTCCACATATTTTTCTTGTGGTTACTTTTGCATTAATGTATGTTTCTAATACTAAATTTCCATTAAGTGAACATAAAAAATTCTCTCAGATACTATGTAAATTTTCCTTGCCATAAAGTGGAGACAGGATGTGGAAATTTTTGTATTTTCAGAAGAACAACTTATTCTAAACAAGCTGTTTTGGATAGTCTCGTGCTCTCTTGAATATGTGACTGCTAGTTAAATACCCTGGAATAAAAACTCTTCCCTTCCCTTCCCTTCCCTTCCCTTCCCTTCCCTTCCCTTCCCCTTTTTATAAATTACATGCCTCAGATTAAAATGACTAATAGATCTTTTTTCTTTACAGGATTGGATCAGAATCCTTCCTATACAGAACACAAATATCTGAATTTGTGAAGACCTCTAAATGATGAAAATTTGATATGCAAATAAATATTGAAAAATTAACAGAAATCTTTAAAGCAAAGCTAATTGACTTTAATACACTTTTGGCTCTTATACAATGTAACAGCAGACCAAATGAATTTATTTGTTTATAAGAGCTGACTAGATTTATTCTGAACATTCTAGTAGGAAAGCAAACTATATTTACATTTAGAAAAGCAATTATTTATGTTTGCACAAATAAGTTATGTAGTACCATATCTCAAACTAGGAAACACAAGAAACTGTTTCTGAAGTCTTGAGCACATTTCATTTTCAATTTTACAATCATTAGTGTGGCATGTACTTTATTACTTCTGGCTGATGATACATTTTTATTTGGAAATGGGTGTAAAACATGGAAAGAATACAAATCATGAAAGTGTAGAAATAGGTAAATTGGTAATCATTTAAGATGAGAAAGAATATATAAAATAAAATAAATATGAAAATAAATTTCATAAGTCTGAAGTCTACTTTTTAAAAATAAGAAGTTTATGGGGATGAGGCTATTAAATGTAAAATTAATAGAAAACCTGGAAAAATGCAGAGGATTTAAGTGGGCTATTATGGATCACCTTGATTCTGACTTTCATGTGTTTTACACTCACGGGAGATGCCCTGTCATATTTTGTGGTGATATTTTCTTGATTTTTAAAGTACTTATAGTGCTTTTGCTTTACCCATTCTATATTAGTGAGTTTCTATGATGCACCTTGAATCACTGACCTATGATTTTGACCTCTTTGGCTTACTCAGTAATGACTAGGTCTTGAAGTTATCTTTAGTATGTTTTTGGCTTCTTCACCCTAGTGGAGAAAATATTTCTTGCTTATAAATATACTGGATCTTTTAACTCACTTTAATAAGTGATCTATCACGCTAGGGTATCTGATAACACAAAGCCTGCACTGCCCCTCGTGTGTCTCTGCTGTGCCGGTGCTGCTTCGGGATCCTCCAGGTAGTGAAACAAATTTACTCTTTGCCTTTCAGCCTGGGTTTGTGGTTGTTCTGGCCACCTGCCTGTGCAATCCACACAAACCCCAAAATTAAAGAAAAAACCCCCAAACCCAGCTCAAACCACAGTCTATTTACTTTAATGCAACAACACAAAAGGGGAAAGGAATTCTTTGCTATTTATAACAAGTCACCTGTCAACACTTGCAAGAAGACAATGACTATAACCGTGAATCTCCCTGTAATAGCATTCCTGACAGGAAGTAACCTTTAGCAGAAAGTTCAAATAAGAGTGGATATAAATTATTAAGCAGGTAGTGTGCCAGAGCCAAAATTTAGGATACTTCATAGAATTTTCTCTTTTTCTTGCACTCTCTTCATCTTAAGATCGAAGCATTTTGAACAAGATGATTTTTCTGCGCAATCTCTAACACACCAGGGGCATTGTCTGTGACTGTTACTGTGATAGTTATGAATCAGTACCAATAATCTTGACTAATATTTGCCTTGTTTAGGATTAGGTATGGTATAAATGGCATTTTCATGGTCTGTTTTCAGAGTCTGATTTTCTGTTTTTCATTCTGTGCCCTCTAATAAACTTGAGCTTCCCTTTTTATTTAGGTCACTCTTCCACAATTCCTGACAGTGACAACAAAAGGAGTGAAAAAAACCCATGCTGGAATCTATTTTAAAGGCATGAAGCAAAATGCCTTTTGCAAGTCTTTACGAGTCATGCCTACAACACAAATAATGAGTAAGAAATATATGATGAGAAATGTCTGATTACCACAAATCAAAACCGGACATGCAGCTGGTAAATGATTGCACATCTTAATACTGAGAGTTTTCGTGCTTTGTACACTCTCAAGTTAGATTTTACATGAACCAAAAAGAGAAGTTATTTTATGTTTAACTATTTTTAAGCTGAGGAATCTAATGCTTAGTGAAGGTTCAGGATTCTCTGAACTTTCAGATGGTGGGCTGTCTCTGATTTTTTAGTTTTTGTATTTTTTAGTTTGGTTTGGTTTGGTTGGTTTTGGTTTTTGGGTTTTTTTTGGGTTATTTTTGTAGGAGAAGACTATTACAAAGTAAAATAAGGGCATTGTGAAGTGATGACACACAAGCAAACTTCTTTGCGTCTTACTCATTCACATGAAAAAAGCAAACTCAGCAAACTTGAATGATTGTGTCCTAGAGTCCCTAATAATTAAAACAATGCAATTACTGTTTAAAAGGTGATTGTGGCAATTGCATATCATTTCCATTGCAGATCATCTCATCAACCATAAACGCTAATATAGAGGTAAGTGAAGAAGAAACTAATTTAGAGTAGGTACTTGCTCTGTATGTCTTATGAGCACAATCAATTTCCAGTGTCCTCAGGTCCTGCAGATAACATCTGTTTTTGCAATTCAGTTGATAATTCATTAGTAAAACTATTTCTGATGAGAATTCACGGACTCCCACTAGTCCTTTTATTCCTTTGGGCTCTAGACTCCATCTGATCTACCTTATCTGATCTTGAGATATGTTGAGATGCCCTCAGTTTTCATTTCCCAGCTGGTAACTTTTCGCATAAAAACTCCACTTTAAAAACAAACCCCTTGCAAGAGACACCCATCAAAACAGCAGACATTTTTGGTTTGGGGGAGATACATTTCTTTCTATGAATATCCTGTCCAGGCAAACCACGAAGTTACATCAGTGTTGGTATGGCAATTATGAGTAACATTTCTGTAAGCAAGGACATTAGTAGGGAGTCACATTGTGGCTAGTATAATACATGATTATCTAGTATAATACATGATAATTCATTTAGTAAATCACAAAATTATAGAATACACTATTTAAGAATACACTATTTAAGAATACACTGTTCTTTATGGGTTATATAGACAGGATCTTGTTTAAATCACCTAAAAATCAAGAGACCATTCTGGATAATGTAATTTATTTATTGAGTAGGTATTAATTAAAAAAAAAAAAAAAAGCTCATCCAAAATGAAAATTAATATTTTTCATGAATCAGAAGAAAGCAGTGTGATATTGGGCATTCTGAAAACAGAGGTAACATCTGTTAATTTTGAAAGAGGAACAGGAAGAGGATGATAGAAAGAATTGCCATCTTGGCCCTTTTTTGGCTTTGATAAATGATGTCTTTAAGTAAATGTAAGCCAAGGCCCCCAAATTTTTATTCCTTCTTTTTTAAAGTCCAAAAGAATAAGATTACATGGTCACAATTTTAAATCCTATAATTCTCTGCTAAAGAAAATATTTCTTATTAGCTCCCCTAATGCCCACTTTTCCCCCAGTCTCAGTTTAGTAATTTGTGGAAGCCCATGAGTGCTGCCCAGAAGTTTTACATGTCCATGCATGGTCCAGATTGCAGAAATATGACCAGACTGGAGGCCTTATGAGATAAGTCAAAGGAAACTTCAGAGACAGAAAGTCTTTTATTATCATCCTCACTTTTCTGTTGGGTAGGACGCAGTGTTTAGTAAACATCTCTTTTCTGAGATAGATGGCAATGTTTAATATTTTCTGTGCCAGCACTAATTAGCTGGAGATGTAATAAGTATTCTCACAAGTCTACATGAATACACATTATCTACATGAACTACATTAATACTTCAGTTCCAGATTTTTAAAAATACTGGGAAGTTTTCTGAGTCACTGGTATAAATAACTAACAACATTTTTAATAGTGAGAAATATTGAAGAAAATAGTACTTTATACCGGTATTTTTGGAATCTAAATGGGATGAACTGGGCAATTGTCTATCTTTTGATTTGATTTTGGAGACCATGAAAAGACTCAATTTTAGCATTTAGTCAGTGATTGTAGGCAGCAGTAACAGCAATTGGTGCCTTTGCAGTGTGGTGTTATGGATAATGACTGTTACCAAAGAATTCGAGGTGAAATAAACCCTCCTGTGTAAAAATACTTGTAGTCTTAACCACAAAGTTGTAATCACAGCTTAACCACTGAAACCTAAATATGCCAAAACTTCAAAGTATGGACCCTTATTCAGCAATCCATAATCTCTCTTCTTTCTCACTTTTATTCTCTTTCTTTTATGACAATATGATAATTAAGTTTAAGGGGTGTATTCAGTATCCCATTCTGATGAACAGTTGTAAAGCACAGAAAAAACCCACAACAGTTCACCGACCATCCACTTCTTCAAAATCACTGTATAATAAATACATAAAATCATTACTACTTAAAATATGTAATGGGAATAAGGTTGATTTTTCCAGAGAAAATTACAAACATATACCTCTGCGAGAAAAACTGGATATACACCTAATATATTCTCCTAAACTGAATATTTAATGGTGGAAAGCACCATATTTGATGGTAGGTCTTCATGTATCTGAAAATGATCATTTGGGAGATAAGGCTTGATAAACTGCAACAGGATATAAAACAATCATTTTTAACAGATGGAGTAAAATAGAGAATGTATTTAATATACTGCAATTTCTATTTCACCAAAATTTTCTACTTGAAGCTTTCCTTCCACTGAAACCGTTTTTCCTCATGAGCTTTTTTTTTGAAAGTATTTGATTGGTGTAGTAGTTAGTGCCTGAAACTGCTGCACATTGTGACTGTGAGACTGACTTCTTCTCCCCAAAAGTCACATCTGGCAAAATGTGGCTGTTCAAAATGTCAGGGAAATGCCTTTCAGCCCTTCTCTGTAACTAGACATACTGGTAACCAGAGAAGACTTAATAAAACTTTGCTAATTTCTATAATTTAAACTATACTTCTTGTGAAAGTTCTTGAGAAAACCCAGAGCAAAAAAGAGTATAAAAATTTGTTCTGAGAAAAGAGGGTGGACAAGGGACAGGATATAAACAGAAGTTTGGGGGGAAATCCTTTTTTGGTGGAAAAGTAGTTCCTATGGTGAAGTGTGAGTGAACCTTTAGAAGGCTGTGAAGGTGTTGACTCCGACAAAGTAGTATCACTGGGATAAATCCCAGGCTAACCACAAGAGAAAATGAAGTGGCAAACCCAGAGAAAGTTGGACTTGACAGGTCCTATTCTGTGCTGTTTTTTCAGTGCCTGTAGCTAAATAATGAATTCTGCAAAGGCTAAAGTGTACTGAATGGACTACATCTTATTTGATAGTCATGGTGGAAATTATCCAAGATGAGAAAAATTTGCTGTATTTCAGTTACTAAAAAACATCCCAAAGACAGGTATCTGATGCAAGGAGCTTCTTGAAGAATATCAGTTTGTTCAAAGACTACCAGCTCTTCTGATTTTCCACTTATTCTCCCCCCACCCCTTTTAAAACTGTTTTTTGTTGTTTCTTGAGCATTCTTTATTTAATTGTAAATACACAGTGTTGTTACCTACTAAATAGAAATACTGTTTCAGATGATCATTACTTCCCCTTGGATTTTAATCACTTGACAAAACTTTTTGAGCCTATATTTCTTCTGTCAAGACAATTTACTCTGTTGTGTGCTGGATGAAAATATAATGAAAAATATGTAGCTTTCATATTTCATACTGCAAAAACTGGAGGAGGCTCTCACTCATTTCCAGTGTTTAAAATGAAACATTTATGGAGCTTTTTTCTGATTCAGATAATAGACCCATGAACAACTCAAGTTGGTAACGAGTAAGATTGTCATCAAGATAGAGACCTCTTCATTTTGCTGACTACATTAGTGGAATTGTTCCCTTGATTGTTTTTCCACTGAAAACAAGCATGTTTGTTCATTATACATCTATTATGAAGAGAAAATTCCTCCAACAAAAATTTATTCTGTTTTACTTGTTTTGCTGTGTTTGTGACAAGCAAACATAATTTCTATTTCGTTTGCCAAATGTGTCAGGGACAGGCATTTAGACAAACTCATATATCAAGAAAAGGGCTGCATTCAAGCTTTGCCAAGTTTGAATACGATACTTTTAAAGAAGAGTGGAAACAGTACTTTGATCAACTTACAGAAGAAGTTTTTGAAACCCAAATTGCTGCAATGTTAAAAGTGCAGAACCCGAGGAGGCTCCTCTAAATCATGCTAGTTGCAGATGTTAAACCAAAGATCATCTGCTTGTCCCTACTACAATTGTTCTTCAAGCTCTAAGTTGAGGGCCTGACATCAGGCAGTAACACAGAAAGAGACAGAGCTAAAGGAAAGAGAAGGAAGGAGATTCAAAGACTAATCAGACTGACTTTATCATATAGATGATGGGTGAATTTGTGCTTACAGCTGAGGTTATCAAAGGTAACCTAGAAAGGAAAAAATATCTCAGACTTTTACAAGAGATCAATGGAAATACTGCAAAAAGTATGAGGATAAGCTGGAGGAAAAGCTGATGAACCTTTGAGAGCTAGAGGGCAGCCAGGGTAAAATGAAATTACAGAAGACAAAGGATGAGGAGATTAAAGATAACACTTAGTTGAAAACCAAAACCAAGACCAGGCCAAGAGATTGTGGGCAGTGTGCTGGTCTAACATTTGGTTGCAAAGAGTGCAAAGGACGGAATCTAGATTGAAGATGGAAGGGAAAATACACCTTCAGAAATGGTTAAACATATGATTATCTAAATCTAAGCAAATTTTTGAGTTTGATCTTTGAATCATTGAATAGGAAGAACCAGCTGCAGAAGACAGCTTGATTTAAAACAGGGGTTTTAAGATTGAATCCCCTTACCTTTGATCAGAGATGAATGAGATGACCAGATGAGGCTTGGATAATTGTTAACTATGTCTCTGATTTGTAATATCAAGGAAAAACTAAAATGCAAGGTGCTCCAGGCAAGTGAGAATAATTTATTTATTGTGTTCTCAGAAAAAAATTCCAAACTCACACAATGCAGAAGTTGGAGTCAGAAACAGAATGAGCTGTCTTTAGAAAGTGTAGTCTGTAAAAGAATTTGTTTCTTTTAGAGTATGACTTTCTGGGACCTGGAGGGCAGCTTTACACCCAATATGTGCTACTGTGAGAGTGAATAACAGCTGAGTCTCACTTAAAGAAACAAATCTTATCTGGTAAAGCTCAGCTTCCTGGAGAACACTGAAAAAAATTTTTGCAGTGTTTACACTCTCAATGAAACAAAACCCACATTGTCTCACTCTTGCAATATTCTTCCACATGACTGCAAGTATAGGCTGATACAAATTTTCTAGAGGGAGAATAGTTTTATCTTTCACTAGATGTGTGCAAAAAAAAATACTCAAAGTATGTTCATCATCAGCTTATTTTGTTTGTTTGTTTGTTTGTTTGTTTGAGTTTTTTAGTAGCAAGAACCAGGAATAAACTGTGCAGATTATCAAGGGTTATTATCCTCTTAAAATACTTGTTACCAATTTAATATCTGATGGGCATTGCAAACAGCGTTGTTTTAAATGTGGCATTGTGAATATAGAATAACTCTTCCACAAGGTATGCAGAAATATATTCTTTGCTTCCAGCACCTTTGGTGTGCTTGGGTTTGTCTGTTTGTATGCCAGTCTTGCATGAACCAATTTATTCAGGCAATTGATAAATCAGTTCCTCCAGACACTGGAATTCTTTAGGCACACTTTCAGGTATAGCTTGTATTCAATTTATAGCAACATGCCACTCTAGAAACAGTGCAATCAGCATCCTATTTAATGGACTCATTTAACTAGGGTTCTCTCTCTTTCTACTTCTTGTTTTTTTTAACAGAGAGGAAGTCATCCTTGACAAATATAAAAAGGAATAGACAGTCTGCATTTGCAAAGTGTGAATAGCACTTTTTCCGTGATTAGTTTGATCACTCACTTAATAAAAACAATATGGTTAGTATTGTCCTAAGTCTGAAGGTGACCTTTTCAACACTTTAAATAAAAGAGAGATGATTTATGGTGATGCATCCCATGCTATTACACTTTGACATATATAAATGATGTGCTAAAATTCTAGAATGTATTAATTTGTTAATGTAATCTGTAGATATTGCACTATTATACTTGAAATTCTATACTATCCTAATATAAAATCTGTTTAGAAACCAGATTATAGTAAATCAAACAATAAATATTAAATTATTTATTGAATAAACTAAATAAATGAAAAATAACAATTATATATATAAATAAAGCATTTTACATCTGATTGGAAACTCTTAGTTAAGTATTTCATTGTGACAGAATTTTAATAATTGCATTAAAATGTTGGACCTTAAATTCCTCACAGGTATTTACAAATAACAGGGAAAAAAAGTATATTGTGAAGTAACACTGTTACTTCTTTCCTTTCTTCCATTCTTCCTCCATTTTCTGAACCATGAAATAAATACAGCATTTGCTGCAGAGCTACAGAACCACAGCACGACTGAGGGTGGAAAGTACCTCTGAAGGTCATCTTTTCAACCCCCCTGACCAAGCATGGCCACCTAGAGCTGGCTGTCCAGGATCTGGTTAGATAGTTTTTTAATATCCCCAAGGATGAAGACTCCACAACCTTCATGGTCAATCTGTGCTAGGGCTCAGTCATCCTCACAGTAAAATCTGAGGTTTGTAAATGTACAGATACTGTATATATTGTCAGGAGAAATTTACATGGATCAGCATAGTTGGGTTTCATAGCAGATTTTTTTAAAATCCGCTTTAACCTGTCCTTTAACAGAAAGAATGTCCCTGGTTTTATTCCTCTATGTGTGCATTTTCTGTGACTCAGAAAATTTAGCTGCAATTTTGCTGTGAAAAAAAAATCACTGAACATGACCACCTTCCTCTTGTTTCCTGAAGTCTACCTGTGTATTCTTTAGCTGAATAGCCCTGGTGTTACCTTATGGTGTTGGAATTTATGAATGCATCAGATGCTTGCCTGTCTGCTTCTTTACTGAGTAAAGGGGGTGACAAGATTGCCTGGGATGCTTTCTGTAGGCTCAGAACTGTTGCAGCTGTAGGGAGACAGTGATTAAACCTACAGAGGTCTTCAGTCTCGGTTCAGAGGACAAGGGAAGACTTTCTCTGTGACGGAATGCTGCGATGTTTTTTTGGTATTTTCTTTCTGCTGTTGCAGTTACTGCTATATGGTTACACATGGGTTCTGGAAAGTGTTTCCTCCCCCTTTAGCATGGCAGGGACCTGCAGATATTTTTCCTTCTTTGCCACATGGGGTATGGGTTGCCTGCTAGGATCATCTAGGCATAACTCAATTCATTAGTCCCCTGCTAATGTAACTAATGTTGTATTTCAAGTGGCAGCCTGTGCTGAATGTCTTTACATAACACTGTTTTAAGAATTCTTTTCTACCTTATCAATTAACAATTAACATATATACCACATAACTTCTCAGTTTTTATGCATATGATTTCCATAGTTTTTATCCACTCTCATGTTACAGTTCACAAAACCCCCAAAGTTTCAATATCTTGAAGAAAGGTTGTTATAGTGATGTATTTTTAAAAGCTTATTTACAGATATGATGGGGTGCTCTTTGCCATCAGAGATGCTGTTTTCTCTCTGAAATACTGAATTAGTTGCATTATGCTGACCTTACTCTACTTGATTTTGATTTCTATTTCCTCAGAAGAAGGGAGTTTTAAGGTGATGTTTCAGAATCTGACTGACAATTGCACAGGAGTGTGCATATACAGTTTTTCCAGTACAGCCATTTGTTGTAAATGTGTAAGAAAGCTGTTCATACAAATGTTCCAGTAGAGATCATCAAATCATTGTAGTCTTAAACTGCATTTAGCAATGGAGATGCTACAGATTGAATATGGATTCCTGAAGTTTTTTCTGCCTTATAAAGACACCTGTCTCCCCCCACACAAAAAAAAATTAATTCACATTTAGTAACCTTGTGAATCTGCTCTGTTTCGTCTGTAAAAGAAGAATGCATTTTGGATAAAATCCCTTTCTGATAATGTCCTAGACTACTGGTTAAGTGGCATTGTGAGGAACAAAATATGTTGCTGCTTTTTCTTCAAAATGCATTTCTTATACATGCATTGCTGATCTCCAATGTTTTCTTTTCCTTTTTTATGTGAAAGACTTTACAGACTGAGACACTCTAAGTGTCCAATGTGACTGAAAATGGGACTAAAGGAAAATTCATTCCAGTTTTGTCATTAGCTTAATAAGCAACCTTAAATATCTTCCTTTCTCTGCACTTCAGTTTATGCCTCTGATTAAAACAATGAGAGTTCTTTTGTTTATAGTGTTCTTTGTGATCGCTGTAAAACAAAAACTTGATGAGAGAAGAGTAAATACTATTTTGCCATTTATTTTGTTCTAGGTTGTGCCCCTCCATCAAAGATAGATTGGTTGAATCCCTTCATGTAGCAGGCAATGCATTTGAATAGTAATAGTAAGTTCCATTATTTTCTTCTGCTTGTCTTCCGAAGTGTATCTATCACTATTCATTTTTCCTTTGAATTACAAGAATTAGAGAAAAACACTGCTATTGTATACAATATTGTGACTATAGTGTTTTTTGTGGTGTACCTCAAGGTATACACATATTAAGACAATTTTACGTGTCAGACCTGGCTGTGAAGGTTAATTAATTTTATTTAAGTCCAAGTGTCTACAGCAAAAATATCTACACTGAGTTATTTTCCTAAATGACTTTTTTTTCAGTCAGGAAAAAAGCAAAGAATTTAAAGGCATGAATCATTTGAGCTGTTTTAAATGTCACCTTGAGGATGAGAATTGTGCTCTGGGAATGCCCATTTTTTCCATGGATGGAAAAGGGTCTGACTAGTGCTAGCATTTGCACTAAATCAAATAAATCCCTCTTTGTGTGAAAGGCAACAAAGCTTGTAAAGGGTCTAAAAAAGTAAGTCCTGTGAGGAGTGGCTGAGGGACCTGGGGTTGTTTAGCCTGGAGAAAAGGAGGCTCAGGGGTGACCTTATTGCTCTCTACAACTCCCTGAAGGAAGAGCGTAGGCAGGTGGGGTCAGTCTCTTCTCCAAGGCAACCAGCGACAGGACAAGAGGACGTGGCCTCAAGCTGCTCTAGGGGAGGTTCAGGTTGGGAAGGAGGAAGAATTTCTTCATGGAAAGGGTTGTTAAGCACTGGAATGGTCTGCCCAGGGAAGTGGTGTAGTCACCATCCCTGGAGGTGTTCAAGAAATGGCTGGACATGGCACTTAGTGCTGTGGACTCGTTTATCACTAGGTGGTGGTAAGTCAAAGGCTGAACTTAATGACCCTAAAAGTCTTTTTCAACTTAAATGTTTCTGTGATTCTGTGAAGCACACAGCATCACTTATCTGTAAAGTGCAATATCCAGAGGAGGGTCAGCAATACATTTACTCTGAGGGTCACAATCCCCGTAAATGATTAAGATATTTTTNGCAATACATTTACTCTGAGGGTCACAATCCCCGTAAAATGATTAAGATATTTTTATGCAATTTAAACTGTCAAAAATTAAAATAAAATAAATTAAAATAAATTAAAATAAAATAAAATAAAATAAGATAAATACAACTAAATTGATAAAAATAACAAATATTTAAAATTAATCAGTTATGTAATTATTTAATCAGCTGTATCTTACAACTGGCTTCAAATGTTTCTGTTCTACAGTGAAACATTTATACTACTCTGCCAAAGCGTCACAGTGAAGAAATATAGTAAACAACAGCCAGTCACTTCACTTTTGGTTTTGGGACATTTCGTATAGCATCTAAAGGAAAAATTAGGACAGGAAAAAGAATGGAAAATATTAGTATTCAGCTTACCATTCTTCTGTGGCTGAAGAGTTCTTCCATTGTTTATTGATTCTGCTTCTTTGAAGGGAAGATCAAGCTGAAGAAGCTGTAATTGGAAGTGTCCCAGTTACATCTAGAATCTGTCAGCAAGTTCATCTGCTAATAATGTTGCTTACTGCTGCAGCCTGCCTGTCTATAGCTTTCTCCCTTGGGAGCTCATTGCCTTTGTAGTCTTTAGGTTGTTGTGGTTTACAGGTAATTTCCAGATTCAGTTCAAAGAGTGAATTCAAAGATTTCAGACTTAGCTATAGCAAGTCTGAAATGGCACAAATCTAGCTACTGCAGAGATTAGCTGGAGGTATTTTCAGGTGTTCTTGTCATGTTTCCATTGAAATGACCAACAGTCAGCCAAGTTTTACAACCAAACATAAGCAAGAAAAAGGGCTTATTTCACTGACTATTGGAGATTTGGTAGAAATTATTTATTCTACAACTGTAATAAAAGCTCTCTTCCATTATTTTTGGTTAGCACTCAAGACAACATTAAATTCAGATCTCAAGCTTTATTTCTGTACACACCAGTCCTTTTAAAATACCAGACAAATTGTCCCTCCATATGTATATGAAAAAGCCTTGTTGGGGACTCAAGGGCTCTCAGCTTTCAGCCTCATCTAAAGCAAGAATATATAGTTGGCTTTGGTAGGAATAAATATCAGATGATAGAAAATAATACCTTGGGAAGGAAGCAAGAGAAGATTTCTTTATCAGTTTTAAAGTGAGAAGAAAACTGGACAAATTATTGTTGACATATTAATGGAATTTTGTCTGTGATAATATTTTTATGGCTTAATTGCATTTTCAGTTTACTCTATCTGATATACATCTAAATCTATATATACACATACACATACCCACACCCACACCCACCCACTCACACCCACATACTTTTTATATATATATATATATA